>ML996307.1:3849-44661 GCA_010093805.1 Polyplosphaeria fusca | reverse complement strand
GCTTATCGAGGATAACCGTAGCCTTCGTGATCAAAAGGTCGTGATCAGTCGTCGTGGTCGTAGTCGTCATCGCGGCGGTACTGTTTCGACAGTATCTCCGTCGCCCAGATGGCAAACTTAATAGACGAAATAAGGCGTACAAATAGAGGGGTGAACGCAGCCTAGAAAGCGATAGCCGGGCTCATAACTGTCAGGTAGTAGCGGTGAGGAATGAGGAACTGCGTTGATTGTAGGAGGCAGGCTCCGAGGGCGTCTATATATACGGCCTGAGATGACTAGGAGCTAACGAATGCATGCTTACGCTATACAGGGCAACAATAGCACTCTACTTCTTCCGGTGCAATGGTTCTCGAGGCTCTTGCGGCGGTCGGCCTTGCTGGCAATCTCTTACAATTCATCGATTTCAGCTGCAAACTGCTCGCCGAAGCGCGCGAGACTCGCGACTCTATTACTGGATCGACGCACAGGAACCTGGAACTCGAAACCGTCGCTTCAAGACTCCGGCACCTCACCGCTAGCCTATCATGTCCATCCTCGACGCCGGGTGGTGCGATCGAACGGCAAATGCAGAGTCTTGCAGATGAAGCTGCAGCTGTTGCTCAAGAGCTCCTAAATGCGATAGATGATGTGAGAGCAAGAGGTCCAGCGACTACCTTTAAAAGCGTCGCACAAGCTCTACGAAACTCGGGCAAGAATAAGATAATTGAGAAACTGGGAGCGAAACTCGAACGGATGCAGGGGCAGCTCAATGCACATCTGCACGTAATGCTGAGGTACGGTTCAATCACTTCCTCCTCATCCTACATCCTGTTGTTTTACTTTCTGGGCGTTTCATCGCGAGGGGTATTGCTCTTTGCCCTTCTTTAATCCACTTTGGACCCTTGCCTAGGTGGTGAAATGGCGCATTGGGAAGACTCATTTTCTTAGTCCTAAAGAAACTGGCGATAACAGTATGCAGCAATAAGCATTCGCTTGTTATCGACGAATTGGAAAAGCTGGGAGACAAAACCGTCCAGAACCACTCATTAGTTGTTGACCAGTTAGAAGGCATGGAAGACGAAGCCAGGCTCCTAGGCGTTAGCACCGCAGGAAATATCAACAAAACTCGCCATGAGATTTTGAAAGCCGTGGCTCGCTTGGAAATATCTTCCCAAGTACAAGCCAAAGATACTGCGAAAAGACTATCAGAAGACATTGCTCAGGTTTCTCAAAAGCTTTTCCAGTTGGCAGCCGATATTTCTACGACCAAAGCAACCCAAGACGTGCTAAGAAGTCTACTGTTTAAGACAATGAAGATTCGAGAGGCGAAAATCGTCTCGGCACACACAGACACCTTTGAATGGATTTTTGCAGAGAAGGCAAACAACAAAAAGCCTGCAGGTTTTCGTTACTGGCTAAAACGTGAAGCCGGCATTTTCTGGGTGATGGGCAAGGCTGGCTCTGGCAAGTCCACGCTGATGAAGTTCTTAATCAACCATTGTCAGACTGGATGTGCTTTGTCGGAGTGGGCAGGGACGAAAAAGCTTATTGTAGCGAGTTTTTTCTTCTGGCACGCAGGGACCGACATGCAAAACTCCCAGGAAGGCCTCTTCAGATCTTTACTCTTCGAGATATTGCGTCAATATCCAGCCCTGATACCTAAAATAGTGGAAAAGTCGCAAAGCGTCCCTGGATATGACAGCATCGAGGAGTCCTGGACAATTCCCAAATTACTCGAATGTTTCACCAGGCTTCGGAAACAGACCACTGACACTGCAAAATTTTGTTTCTTCATCGACGGGCTCGATGAGTATGATGGCGAAAGTAGCGACCTGGTTCAGGCTTTACAGGACCTTTTAAAATCACCAAACATCAAGATTTGTGCGTCAAGTCGCCCGTGGTTTATTTTTAAAGACGCCTTTGGGCAATCACCCGACCACATGCTCAAGCTTGAGCATCTCACGCGCCAAGATATCGCGACGTTCATCAACGACACACTTGGTACGCACCCTCGTTTTGTCAAATTACGCGAGAAAGACAATAGATATTTCGATCTGATACAGCAAATCATGGAGAAGGCGCGCGGTGTGTTCCTTTGGGTCTTTCTGGTGACGAAATCTCTCCAGCGGGGCCTCACCAACGCCGATAAGATATCCGATCTCCAAAGACGCATAAGCCTGTTGCCGGACTCGCTCGAGGAATATTTCCGACTTATGTTCAGGTCCATAGAGGATGTCTATCGAGAACAGACTGCAAGGCTCTTCCAGTATGCCCTCAATCCTCCTCCCTCGGAGCCCATTCCGCTCCTTGTGTTTTCTTACCTCCACGAAGATGATCCAGACTTTGCTCTCAAAGTCAAAGGCCCTCACACCAAATTGGAGGAAGTCCATACTCGATACGAGGACACAAAACGACTGCTTGATGGTCGCACTCGCGGCCTACTTGAAGTGACTGAGCCAACCACCTTCACTGATCTCCCCACGGTTGATTTCCTACACCGCACAGTGAGAGACTTTTTTCTTACAAAGGAAATGCAGCACATGTTAAAGTCGAACCTGGATCCAACATTTGTCGTGGATGTTGACATGTGCAAAGCATTCTTGGCACATACGAAGCTAGGACCGCGGAACCCAGCCGGGGGCTTCCTTTCCTCGGTCTTGCACTACGTCCATGATGTCGAAGAGCGAACCGAAAGCGCTGCATCTGAAATCGTTGATGAAATCGAGAAGCTCATAGTATCTCAGTCGCGGACTAGGTGGAATATGCATTATTTCCACTGTCTCCTTGTGAACTACAACCTCTTCCATAGCCTCTCAGAGCGCCTGAAAGAAGTTCCTCGGACCTTGGATACAAGTGACCGGCCTCTACTCGACATCGCTCTCCGCTGTGTGAAGCGTCAGCACGAGGTCCTGAATCCCAAAATCATTAACCTGCTGCTACTCAAGGGCGCTGACCCGAACGAACCTTTCGGCATCGGATCGTCTGTATGGGCCGACTTCGTACTATCGATTCACGTAGAGCGGAGACTGCAGCGAAAAATTCCAAGCGAGGTTTCCCAGGTTCTGGAATTGATGCTGTCGCACGGTGCCGACCCAGACAGGGTGATAAAGGACTGGGACGGCCGCGAAATGACTGCATCTAGCATCATTCGCGAGCATTTCCCACGGGACGCGGAATGGATATTGAAGAAAGCATATCCGCGATGTGATAACGTTGACGGCAGATATGTGGGGATGCCGCGGGGATATTGGAACTAGGCTAGATGTGAGAATACTGGAATGGCCTGCGTCAACGTTTGGTCCTTGCAAGCTACGCAATGGAAGATAGCATCAGTTCGTAGCAAAAATGAGAAAGATTTTGCGCACATAGAAATACTAAACAATGGTGCTCTCAAGTTCCGATGTAAAGTCAACGATAGTCAGAGCACAAATACGTGTACAAGCAGCTATTGAAATTGTCAGGGGTGCGAGTAAGGGTGTGACTAAGTGTGGGGGGGTAATGATAGTGCGTGTGTATGCCACGATGTATTGTTTTAAACCAGGATTTTTCGTTTACGCAATCACGATGGTGTTGAGCGGACACGCGTCGCGGGTGTTTGGTGGTGGTTGACTGGTTTTTGACGACACTCAAAAACTCGTCAAATTGACGATCAGGCCTCCTGCAGTACCTAGACCTTTGGACAGCCTCGGCCTCTCAGGATGAGCTGAGGGCTAATCCATGGATAATTATCCACGAGCTTGGTGGAAGGTGGACGTGGATATCCATGGAAAAATATCCGAACACCCCTGATAGTAGATAACCTTGTTGTGGAAACCTCCGGAACATCAAGGGAGGAGAGGACTTATCAAGTCTTACAAACAGTATGTGCTAGGCCAGACCAAGCGGCTGCCAAAGTGCATTGGACGTGACGGCGAGCTTTGTAAGCTCATAAAAAACAAGATCGCACAGGCAGCGGATGGCAATATAATATATTAAAACAGACAATTTATATTAATGCGACGGAAATGGTACATTGCACTACGCAAATACCACAGAATGAACAACGAAAATAGCCCTATTCGATAGGTCAATTAGCCTACTCGATTTGAATTGTTGACGATAGACTAGCTGCAAACATTGAATAAGCCTACTCGAGTGGAGTCTCTTTCGGCTCTTTGATCTTGCTAGCGACGGCATCGTTGATTTCACTAACAACTGTTGCCATTGGTGTCATGTATGAGACTTTAGATGCTTTGTTGTATGCAACGCAGAGACCAAGAATTGCGCCCGACTTATTTTCTTGCACAGAGGCACCATAATCTCCAGGTAGACAGAAGGCCATGTCCTTGGATGTTATGCAACGGGCGGAAGCTACTGTCCCAGCATCTTGAGCATTTTTGATGTACTTGGAGTTGATAATAGATGGACAAGCGCTAATAGTTCCTTCCCTCAAACCTGTTGATCGGCCCTGCTTCTTGACTTGATATGTTTTGCCATCTTCTATCCGAGCCCATGATTCCGGTACCATAAAAATACATGTCCCAGGTGATAATTCAAATAGACACCAATCAGTAAGCCAAAACCCAGACAACGAAGTGGTTGTAATCTTACCGAGATTAGAGATGTGGAGATCCTCTGCTTTTAGATCTTCGGATAACCCATCCTCTGCTTTCAAATATTCAGATAACCAACCCTCTGCTTTTAGATCTTCAGATAACCATTTCTTTGATAAATGGTCGTCATAAGAAGATGGGCTCTGAATGCTGAGTCCAATGAGTCCTGTTTGAGTTGTTCCAGGTCCTTGCCGGAAGTTTTGGCAAGCAGTCACACCAAATTCACGCCCATCCTCGACAAGTACTGTACACCCTAGAGTTTCACTTCCGTCCATATCCTGAATTCCAATCGAATCCCCAATCTCGGAGCGAAGGTATAGAAAATAAGCTTCACGGAGATAAGGATTGTCTTGTCTATTGCTGGAAAGCTCGGGTAAAAGCTGGTCTAGAAACAGAAGCACCACTTCTAGATCAAGCCCTTGGTCTTTAAGAAACTGCTCAACCGCTGGAATATTCTTCGACCACCAATAATCTTGGCCAGCGTCTCGAGCAGTGATAACAACTGTAGGCCAATCTTCCTGGCGTATAGGCGAGTACCAGCGCACTATATCAACCGTCATCCACTCATGATCATTGAGTAAAGCTACGACTTGATGGAGATCAACCTCTACCATTGTAATTGACTTTGGCAAAAGTGGATTATGAACATGATAGTCAACAATCTCGGCCACTAGGCCCTCTTCGTGTTTGAAGCACTCATAGAGCTTCTCAATCGCTTTTTGCCATTTGTCCTTTAGAGCTGGGGCATACAAGGATAGAATAAGCGCAGTGTTACGTTTCTCGCCATGGCGTTGAATATAAAAAAATGATACTGGTTCGTCCTTTAGAAATTCTTTAGCAATGGCGCATGCTTCCTGGACTTTGGGAGGGAACGGCCCGCCAACAGCGTCCCAATCGTTTGGTAACGGGGCTAGTTTACTGGTTCCGAGGCGGTATGGCACGCGTTTGTCAATATCCATATTGCAACAGAAAATTAAAACCTGTCTATGCAATAATGAGGGGACTAAAATAAAAGAATTTGAGTGCAATTTATACTCCATCAACCGTATCTAATATTTTCTTTCAAGCATTGTAAGGTAAATTGTACAAGCAACAATGACTTCGCTCTAACATGTTATCTGTCAGCTCATATACAGCAATACACTGAGAATCAGTGGATTGGTGTCAATTCTTTTGGTCTTACATTATCAGCAAAATATTCAAGATGTCAGAGGGTGGATGTCGAGGCGATTGACCTTACACACAATGGCATTTGCAGGCTAGTCCTAATTAGGCTTATGTATCGCTTCATGGAGAATTGAGCCTCACAGAAGCGCCACAGCTCAGCCACTGCAGAATCCCGGGCAGTGTTCCGAATCGGAGCTGATGCGGAGTCACTGTGCAGAGTCCTGAGTCAGGGCACTGTCGGACCGATGTCGGTGGGAACAGGAGTATTGGCAAGTCAGCCAGCCTCAACTCTTGGCAATCAGTTATAAGGAGCCGTGTCGGAAAGGTAGCTCAGTAGTTTTTTGTATTCTCTTCGTACCAGGCCTATTGGCAGTAATTGATTTGAGGTGCCCCTTTCTCCAACACACACTTCCATATGCCTCTGAGTGAGATCCCACCAGATTCGGATCCTTAGCTGACCAGCGCCGATACATAGCTGAGTTGATTGAAGAGTTAACTGGTGTTTGGATGTTGGATCTGAGCAAGGTTATACCTTGGAAGAAGCACGTGACTACGTACATGTTGCCCTGTATGGCGTAAGCATGCATTTGTTAGCTTCTAGTCATCTCAGGCCGTATATATAGACGCCCTCGGAGCCTGCCTCCTACAATCAACGCAGTTCCTCATTCCTCACCGCCACTACCCGACAGTACAGCACTAAGACTTACATATATTAAAACAGACAATTTATATTAATGCAACAGAAATGATACATTGCACTACGCAAATACCACAGAATGAACTATGAAAATAGCCCTATTAGAAAGGTCAATTAGCCTACTCAATTTGAATTGTTGACAATAGACTAGCTGCAAACATTGAATAAGCCTACTCAAATGGAATCTCTTTCGGCTCTTTGATCTTGCTAGCGACAGCATCGTTGATTTCACCAACAATTGTTGCCATTGGTGTCATGTATGAGACTTTAGATGCTTTGTTGTACGCAACACAGAGACCAAGGATTGTGCCCGACTTATTTTCTTGCACAGAGGCACCGTAATCTCCAGGTAGACAGAAGGGCATGTCCTTGGACGTTATGCAACGGGCGGAAGCTATTGTCCCAGCATCTTGAGCATTTTTGATGTACTTGGAGTTGATAATAGATGGAGAAGCGCTAATAGTTCCTTCCCTCAAACCTGTTGATCGGCCCTGCTTCTTGACTTGATATGTTTTGCCATCTTCTATCTGAGCCCATGATTTTGGTACCATAAAAATATATGTCTCAGGCGGCAATTCAAATAAGCACCAATCAGTAAGCCAAAATCCAGACAATGACGTGGTTGTAATCTTACCAAGATTAAAGATATGGAGATCCTCTGCTTTTAGATCTTCGGATAACCATTTCTTTGATAAACGGTCATCATGAGAAGATGGGCTCTGAATGCTGAGTCCAATAAGTCCTGTTTGAGTTGTTCCAGGTCCTTGCTGGAAGTTTTGGCAAGCAGTCACACCAAATTCGCGCCCATCCTCAACAAGTACCGCACACCCTAGAGTTTCACTTCCGTCCATATCCTGAATTCCAACCGAATCTCCAATCTCAGAGCTAAGGTATAGATGATGAGCTGCACGGAGATTATGCTCGTTTTGTCTATCGCTGGAAAGCCCGGGTAAAAGCTGGTCTAGAAACAGAAGCACCACTTCTAGATCCAGCCCTTGGTCTTTAAGAAACTGCTCAACCGCTGGAATATTCTTCGACCACCAATAATCTTGGCCAGCATCTCGAGCAGTGATAATGACTGTAGGCCAGTCTTCCTGGCGTATAGGTGAGTACCAGCGCACTATATCAACCGTCATCCACTCATGGTCGTTGAGTAAAGCTACAACTTGATGGAGATTGACCTCTACCATTGTAATTGACTTTGGCAAAGGTGGATTATGAACATGATAGTCAACAATCTCGGCCACTAGGCCCTCTTCGTGTTTGAAGCACTCATAGAGCTTCTCAATTGCTTTTTGCCATTTGTCCTTTAGAGCTGGGGCATACAAGGATAGAATAAGCGCAGTGTTACGTTTCTCGCCATGGCGTTGAATATAAAAAAATGATACTGGTTCGTCCTTTAGAAATTCTTTAGCAATGGCGCATGCTTCCTGGACTTTGGGAGGGAACCGCTCACTGACAGCGTCCCAATCGTTTGGTAACGGGGCTAGTTTACTGGTCCCAAGGCGGTACGGCACGCGTTTGTCAATATCCATATTGCAACAGAAAATTAAAACCTGTCTATAGTCAGATGCAATAATGAGGGGACTAAAATAAAAGAATTTGAGTGCAATTTATACTCCATCGAACGTATTTGATATTTTCTTCCAAGCATTGTGAGGTAAATTGTACAAGTAACAATGACTTTGCTCTAATATATTATCAGCAAAACATTCAAGAATTTCTCTAATGTCTTTTGGGCATTGTTCAGTCTCCTAAAAAGCCATCTAGTTTTGTAAGCCTTAGTGCTGTACGTGGTCACATGCTTCTTCCATGGTATATAACCTCGCTTGGATCCAACATCCAAACATCAGTCAACTCTTCAATCAACTCAGCTGATACTGCCTTTTCACAGGCTTATGTTATACTTCACGGTCTTCCATGTTGATAGGCAAGAGGGTATCCTAGTTATTCGGAATTGTTGGTTAAATATTCAGGTGTCCAAAGAATACAAAAACAGGGTGCACATACAAATTCCAAACCGTGCTATTTTTACAAACTAGGCCCCGTAGTTCATAATGTCAGCTCATATACGGCAATACACTGAGAATCAGTGGATTGGCGTCAATCCTTTTGGTCTTACAGTTATGAGCCCGGATTTCCGCATTACCAATTTTGGTGTTGCTGACGCTTGTGTGTGTGGACGATGATCCCTGCAAGCGCCCCGAGTTCGATTCTAGCGAAGATCGCAAGGATTAAGCGAAGATCGTTTAAGAACGAAAGGTATCCAGCTTGGGTAAAAGGACAAAAGCCTGAGCCTACGATGTATATAGCTGTTGCGGGCCAGCTTTACACGGGGTTCCAAGCTGGGGGGGTGTGTCAGCTCATATACGGCAATACACTGAGAATCAGTGGATTGGCGTCAATCCTTTTGGTCTTACACATAACATGAATCTATAAAACCTATAACTATGTCTATTTCTTTTATCTTATAGATTGAGCGTCTCTACTTTGGTTGATGTCGACATGTATTAATTGTTAGATTGCAGGATAGAGCTGAGTCTCCATCCCACTTATCACTCCAGTCCCATCATCACAGTGGCGGGTCATCGCAGTCAGATGAGTAAGCGAGCTCACCTTAGATAGAATCAGCTCACCTGCCAAGGCAAAGGCGAACAATCAATCACGAAAGTCAATCAATCAATTTCTACCCGAATCCATCCATCAGATCACTGTGACCATCAAAGGCACCGTCAATCTGACAACAATCACAAGTGTTTGCGACAACACAACGAGATCTATTACAATTCAAACATTATTACAGCAAGCGATTTATGTGGCTATTAAAGGTTCACGATCTCTGTGTGTTCTTAATTACTTATGTATTCGCTTGCTAGCCATGCTCATACAATCGAGACTTTCTCGGCGTCTATCGATATTTGACATGCCACAGATTGATGACCGTCTTGCCTATCGCATCGGCTCCCCCCTACTACCAGTACTCCCGGTGCAGACCAAACCATCAAATTGCCGGGCCCTCGAAGAAATCTCAAGAAAAACCATCAATAGAATTCTGGCACGCGTCGGTCCCTGCGAATTCGGATTGGTGCATCGCTTTCACCAAGGACAAGAGCCAAGCGATGATAATGTTACCTTCTTAGTCCTTGCATCGTACCATCGCGGTTGTGAGGGTAGTTGGAGAGGTGCTGTACGCAGTCTCCGCGCAGTAATGCCTAGGAACTCTAAGATTACAGTTGAACTTATTGACAAACGGTTTGCACCCTACCTGCCGCCGCCAATGGAAATCAAGTCGAACCAAAGTAACATCATCGAGATCTCACGACGTCTTTTGCCCACAATCACAAGCGTAATAAGCCAACATCAGTGGATCACCATTGACATTCTAAACTGGTATCTCCCTACTTACAGTTCCTACCACCCAACCGTTATCATTAGCGCTAGAGATACACTAGACGATTTATGGTGGTCGACGACCCTACCAAACATTCGTAGGATTATCAAAGAAGCTGGTAGTAGTCTTGAAGTGGTCCTACTCTTTCTCGATTGCCTGGACATTAGTGTCACACCTCCGACGGAGTATCATCCTGCAGATCTTTCGATGAAGAATCATTTCTACGACAAGCAGGTTGCTCCAGGAACTTCCTGCGGTCTCATGGGCTCGAATACAAGTGGAACTTTAGGAGGCTTTATGGTAGTAGAAAAGGGTGGAGAACAGATCCAGCTCGGGCTTACAAACTGCCACGTCTTGCTCCAGGATACTAAGCTTAACTTGAAATCTACAATACGTCCATGCACGACACTCGAAGAACTAAATGTTGTCTCTCCATCCGATGTCGATCATGAGGTGGTTACATGCGAGATCCAAGGCTGCATTGCTGATGAATCCGAAAGGTTAGAGGAACTGGAACAAGCATATGGTGAGGAAGAGCTGCCTCAATCAGTAAAGAATCGCATGGAGAGACATAGAATAAAACTGAAGCCTAAGCAAAGCGACTTAAACAAGGTTATGTCTCATGATCGATTACTTGGAACCATCTTTGCCACATCCGGTTTCACAACCTGGCCGCCAGCAGATCAAACCAATACCTCGTCACCAATATCCTGGGGCCTTGACTGGTGTTTAATACGACTTGGCGATAAGGTAAGGCTGAGCAACCTTTCCGAATCTCTTCCCGAGGACGTAGAGATAAAGAGGATTCCGATTAGCTTCTGGGCGCGTGTTGATCCAGCAAAAACTTATGCGGTTATAAAAAGAGGTCGCACCACTGCATGGACAAAGGGGGTTATTTCGGCCATTGACTCTTCGATAAATCCCGGAAATGGACTACATCAGTTGCGAAGAGGGGAATCAACCATATTCCATGACACTATAAATCCCTTCTTCATGGACAAGACTGTGATGATGCATACTATCGTGTCCACATCTAAAGGAAACCCACATTTCATACAAAAAGGGGATTCCGGTAGCACTGTGTTGCTCAACGAGAAAGCTGAAGGGCCTCAAAAAATACCTCCAGGAACTACGTTGGGAATGGTTTTCGCCACTAACCGCCTCGTCACCTACATGATACCCATGGAGATTGTTATTAAGAGCATAGAGTCAGTTACTGGTGGAAAAGTGGTACAACCACAGGAATGGACAAGTCCGATTTAGACTAAGGTAGTATGACTGAATCGAACTGTGGTTCGCTCAAGAATTGCCGCTCCCGCCTCACATAGCTGTCAGTAGCTCTAAAAATTCAATGCTGAGGATGCTATGGTACACAGAAGCTTGTGAGATATACCTATTGAGCTCAGCCAAAATCAAACACGGTTAGCAGGACATCTGAGCTCTTCGTCGCGGCTGATGGGATTTGGTGTTGTCCATCGTCCATCGTCAATTGCTGTGCACTGATCAATAAGGGGCAAGGCCAAATCGATAACTGAATTGGCTCAATGATAGCTCAGGGCCTACTTTCTAGATACACTTCCCTCCTGCGGCTGTCGCTAGGGCATGGTTGCCTACAAACACAGGTACGGTTCTCTAAGACATTATGCGGACCATCCACCTACTACTACAGACTATCTATCTAACTACTGTCCTAGGACTTACCGCTACCGCGTTAAAGTGCAGGTCGTATCCCACGATTGTCGGCACCTTTGCCTTTTCGGCTTTCCGTCGTTTGCTCTGCTGAGGCTATCCATGTGTTCAGATATGAAGGAAGCGAATCAATTAAGGTCGTCGATACGCTCTAATTTTTCTTTAATGCCTTCGTTGAGTGTGCCATGCTCGCTAATCGCTGCCTTGACCGTCGTGCCTAGTCCATTCAAGGCTTCCTACTATCCGTGTATCGGTCGACCGCCCTAAAATTAGTATATCTTTTCATCCGATTCTAAAGAAGACCGCGTCAAAATTCACTGCTTTAATACATTTTGTCCTCTTTACCCACTAGAAGCAGCCAGTTGGGCCGTCCCGGATACGGCCTACTCTGCACTCGCGCTGAACGCATCATGTTTCGTGGCCTTCTTGGCGTCCTTGGACTACAAGGCCCCCCTGAGACAGGCTAACTAGGAGCACCCGTTCGCTTCTTACCAGGTATCCCATACCGACCGTATTCGTTAAACATCCAAAATGATGGTGCAAACAATATACGGTATTTGGGCATCAGTATAACCCGCGCAGCCAGCGATACTTCAAGTGAGGTCTTCCGAGTCATGGAGTCTATGGAGCAGCTGAAAACAGCCACCTTCAGCTTCAGTGTCGGCAGGTACAACAATTCAACGACTCTAAACACGGCGAAATTCGCCATCAAAGAGCTGGTTGCCAACGCGCCGCAAGACTTGGAAGAGAAAGTCTTCTTCTACTTGGACGTATTTGACAAGACTATAAAACCAATCCTCCAGGACATGTATAGGAGTGAGCCTCTGATAGGCGGAGTATGGCCGCTCGAAAGGCAAATCCGCCTGGAAGATGTTCGGGTAATAGTATCCGCGAATCCATGAGGGGCAACGGGGTTGTTAGAACACAAGGACATGGGATCTGTCTTGTTCGTGCCGATGCACGATATCCGTCATGATGGCGCAAGTCCGGTTCCTGACCAACCCCAAGTTCCCCGCGCCGCGATCTTCACCCCCAGCCAACCCTTGCCATATTAGGCAGTCTCGCGACCCCGACCGTAATCGATCCACAGCCAATCGGCCCTCGATACCCCGAACAACACAGCCTCGATGACTTTTGTCCAATTTCGCTTCTCCCATCAGGACGCGTCATTACCGTGATGCTGTGCGAGGGATTCACCACAGTCGCATGTTATATTCTGTTCTGCACTGGCGCTTTCTGTTGATTCCCTCTTCATTGGGGAGCTCTACCATGTCCGTGTCGATTTCGCAGCTCGCCTTTGAGCACCATCGACCAGCCTTTGGGATCCTAGAAACGCAGCCTCGCATCTCTTGGAAATTCGAGGGCACTGCCATCGACTGGAACCAGTTTGGTTATGACATTGAAGTAACTCGAGACGGCCTACTGAAAACTTTCAATGTCAACTCGACCGACTCAATCCTTGTTCCATGGCCTGATGTAGCTCTCGAGAGCACCGAGGCTGCTTCCGTGAGAGTTCGCGCATATGGAAATGAAGGCCAACCATCAACCGATTGGTCAGAGTACGTCGCTCTCGAAATGGGCTTGTTGAAGGCCGAGGACTGGCAAGATGCAATGACCATTGCTGCGAACCGCGAGACTGAAGCCGACACGGCGAAGCGACCAGTACTATTTCGCAAGAACTTCGAGCCGGCGTCAGACGTGACTTCTGCGCGTCTCTACATTACCGCGCTGGGACTTTACGATGCTGAAATCAATGGAAAAAGAGTGGGCGATCATGTGTTGGCACCTGGATACCAGTCTTATCAGTACAGGCATGTCTACGACACTTATGACGTGACGGATCTAGTACAGAGTGGAAGTAATGCCATCGGAGTGACCATCGGGGAGGGTTGGTACGCTGGTCGATTCGGTTTTGGAAAGAAGGCGCGGAACTTGTACGGAGACACGCTCGGATTACTCTGCCTTCTTGTCATGACTGCAGCCGATGGCTCCAAGCAAAGCATTAAAAGCGATCTCAGCTGGCACGCGAGTACGGGACCAATCATCACGTCCGAGCTCTACGATGGCGAGGTGTACAATGCCACGCAAGAGCTGCCTGGGTGGTCCTCGTCCAATTTCGACGACAGCAACTGGCTGGGCGTGAAGGAGCTGTCGCCTCCGAAGGGAAGCCTCGTCACCGCCGATGGGTCTCCAATGCGCCGAGTGGAGGAGCTCAAGCCTCAGAAAATATTCTTGTCTGATTCTGGAAAGACGGTCGTCGACTTTGGCCAGAACGCTGTCGGATGGCTTCGCTTGAAGGTCAACGGGCCTGCTGGCACCAACATAACCATGGTTCATACCGAGGTCATGGAAAATGGGGAGGTGGCGACGCGGCCTCTGCGCAGTGCAAAGGCCAGAGACACGGTTATTCTGTCTGGTAACGGCACATTGACTTGGGAACCAAAATTCACGTATCACGGATTTCGATACGTCCAGGTTACCGGCTGGCCAAACACGACGGAGCTAAACGGCGACTCGATGACGGCAATTGTCGTGCATAGCGACATGCAAAGGACTGGGTTTTTTGAATCATCACATGACCTCCTCAACAAGTTCCACGAGAACGTCCTTTGGAGCATGAGGGGAAATTTCCTAGGGGTGCCGACCGATTGCCCCCAGCGCGACGAGCGACTTGGATGGACGGGAGATGCACATGCCTTTATGCCCACTTCAAACTATCTCTATGATTCTGCGGGATTCTGGCGAGGTTGGCTCAAAGATGCCTGGTCGGAGCAGAGCCGAAACGACCTCATGATTCCGCCGTTCTATATTCCGAGCGATGACGTCACTGATACAGAGCGTGAGAGAATCCGCGTTCCAACTGCTGTTTGGGGCGATGTCGTAGTTGGCAATCCATGGGCGCTCTACCAGACCACTGGAGACGTGCAGATGCTGGAGGACCAGTACGCGGGTGCTCAAGCTTGGATAGACAAAGGGATACCGAGGAACGAGGCTGGTCTTTGGGACAGGTCGACGTTTCAGTTTGCAGACTGGCTTGACCCAAAGTCGCCACCAGAGGATGCTGGAAACGCAACTACTCACAAGCATCTTGTGTCAGATGCCTATCTGATCCAGATGACCAGGCTGCTCTCCGACATCAGCGCAGCGCTCGGAAAGGCCGAAGAAGCGCAGAAATATGCCTCGCAGCACTCGGACTTGGTTTCAGCTTTTCAGTCGGCGTGGATAGAACCTTACGACATCATCGCCAATGTCACTCAGACAGCTCTCGCTCTCGGGATCAGCTTCGATCTCTTTAGTTCTGCTCAACTCGATAGTGCCGCCGAACGCCTTCGAAAGGTCGTCGCAGACAACTCCTATCTCGTCGGCACAGGCTTTGCAGGGACACAGCAGCTCGGTTTTGCCCTGACTTCCATCAACGCCACGGCCGACTTTTATAAGATGCTGCTTCAGGAACAGGTGCCTTCTTGGCTGTTCCAGGTGGCCATGGGCGGCACAACGACGTGGGAGCGGTGGGACTCGCTGCTTGCTAACGGGTCGGTCAATCCTGGTTCGATGACGAGTTTCAATCACTATGCGTTTGGGAGCGTGGCGGATTGGATCCATCAGAAGGTAGGAGGCATCGCGCCGGCAGAGCCTGGGTGGAAGAAGGTTTTGGTTGCGCCAGAACCAGGAGGTGATATCACGCATGCAAAGGCTCAATATCTAAGCGCTTATGGATGGGTAAATGTGAGTTGGAGTGTGGACCAGAGCGGGTTTGGAATGGAGGTCAATGTGCCGCCGAATTCGAGGGCTGTCGTGGTGCTTCCGGGGGGCAGTGGGAATACAACCGAAGTGGGCAGCGGGCGACATAGCTTTGCGGTCGAAGGATTCAAGATGCCGGCGTAGGTCGATGCTCAGGAGACATGTAATGGAGATGTAATGTAAAGCCATCCATGGTGGTGTTCAGCCTCACAGGTACCCCACCCACGGGTCCAACCCCGCAACGCTTCGTAAACGCTTCACTCATCGCGTCCCCGCGTTCCCGCGTCTTTTATGCTCGTCATCCACTCGTCCCGCTCGCCTTCAGCCCGCGTTCAGCCCACGATAATCGGCCAAACGGAGTATTCTTCCATCCCTCCACATCCCACGCGGCCCCATACCCGACCCGACCGCATCGTCATGCGCGTCGCAGATGCTTTTCCCCCAACAACTCTCGACCGGAGCCGCTTTCCCTTAAATCCAAGTCCGATTCCGTAGTCGCTGATATGACTCGGCTACTCCATTACTGCATTGCTGTACCCTGCGCCTCCACTCCAACAGCGCATATAACCTCCAGTGCCATCCAGCCATGCAGGCCATCGAATCCGCATTCGTAAACAGCATCATCGACAGCGCCACGCCGCTCGCTGCCAAAAAGACCGCTCAGCCGCCGACCCAGCCAGCATGCGCGCCGCACGCTACTACGGCAAGGAAGATATCCGCATCGAGCAAGATGTGGCCGAGGACACCTGCGGCAAAGGCCAAGTCCGAGTATGACCACGCTCCTCGAAGTGTCCCATACTAAGACTTCAGATCTCCCCAGCCTTCGTCGGCATCTGCGGCACAGATCTCCACGAATACCTCGCAGGCCCAACCTTCGCCCCTGTCTCCCCACACCCCCTAACCAACTCCACCATCCCCACAACCCTGGGCCACGAGTTCTCAGGCACAATCACTGAACTCCACGACTCGGTGACGTCGCTCGCAGTCGGGCAGCGCGTCGCCGTGCAACCCACGCTGTACTGCGCTGCACAGACTTGCCACGCCTGCGCAGCCGGTCTCGAGAATTTGTGTCCGAAGGGAGGATTCGTGGGTTTGAGTGGAGGTGGTGGCGGGTTGAGTGAGAGCGTGGTTGTGGATGTGAGTGCGGTGCATGTGTTGCCTGAGCATATTCCGCTGGACATAGGGGCGCTGGTGGAGCCGTTGAGTGTTGCTTGGCATGCGATATCCGTGAGTGGGTGTACGAGTACGCAGGGAGCGAAGGTGTTCGTGTTGGGGGGCGGGCCGATTGGGCTTGCGGTTGTGCAGTGTTTGAGGGCGCTGGGGACGGAGCTGGTTATTCTTAGTGAAGTTTCGGCGTCGCGGCAGCGGTTTGGGAGCGAGTTTGGGGCGCATCATGTACTGGATCCTACGAGTTGCGATGTCGTGGCGAGGTGTAGGGAGTTGAGCGGCGGCGCGGGTGCGGATGTGGTGTTTGATTGCGCGGGGGTGCCGGCGAGTCTGGCGGCGGCGTGTCAGGCTGTGAGAGCGAGGGGGACGATAGTCAATGTGGCGATTTGGGAGAAGGAGGTGGGTTTTCAACCGAATGAGTTGGTGTTTAGGGAAGCGAGATATACGGCAGCGTTGGGGTATAAGAGGGAGGATTTTGAGGCCGTAATAAAGCGTCTAGATGATGGTGAGTGTGTGAGTTGGGAACAAGGGATGATGGACTGACTTTATACAGGTAGTTTGAAGCCGGAGAAGATGATTACGAGTAAGATAAAGTTGGAGGATGTGGTAGAGAAGGGCATCAAGGCGTTAATTAAGGATAAGGAGAGTCATGTCAAGATTTTGGTCGAGATGTAGGAGGAGTTAAAAGTTGTCAAACATTTAACGATTTAGCCGCCCTTAAAGCTGACTTGTCGAACTGAGCTAATCTACGGTTCAGTCCCTTAGCGAGAGCAGTGTATACACTACGCTAGAGTATGAAGCGGTGTTGTATAACCCTCGCGTTGAATCAAGCCACTGAAGCCATTGTAGAATTTGGGATGCCTTACTAAAGACGAACTTAAAAGGGTTTGGTCATACTTTTACATGTGCGTTATTTGCAATACACTATACATCTCACCTCACCCCATACTCGAATCGACGGTATTTCTTCTCCATCCCTAACATATTGGAACAGATGCCTATTCGGGTGTGCTCATACTCGCGCCTCAGCTCGCTAACATCGAAGGCTGCATGGCGCTAATGGAGACGTTCCCTATTACGTGCACAGAAAGGAGAAAGCTTGGCGACGCTGCATATCCTACAAGGATTGTTCGATGCAATGTGATGCGCGTACGCCGAGATGGACCAGTCAGATCGGCCAACGAACTCACCATGGCGTCGCGTTGGGCCTGAACCCCTCTGTGGCGGTGATGAATAAGAAGCCGCAAAACCTCGCAATTTCGTCGTCACCTCTTCTCCAACGGATCGGTATCCGGTAAACAATTGAGCTTGACCACCGTCCGTCATGTTTCAATTTTTTGTTTTGTACCTCCTCGTATCCCGGATTGGCGTCGCCATCTGTGCTCATGTTCCGCGCGCAACCATACTTCACCATCACGACCAGCTGAATGCTCAATACGACTTCATCATTGTGGGCGGTGGTGCGAGCGGTCTTACGGTTGCAGATCGCTTGACCGAGGATCCAAACAGCAGGTCGCTTTCTCAGCTTCTTTTGTCTTGACACTGACAATCCACAGCATCTGTCCTCGTGCTCGAATATGGCCCCTTCGACCACCATGAAGATGCGGTTCTCGTCCCTGGCTTGCTGAATCTGACAAGCACGCCGTACTGGTTCAATCTGACTTCCACGCCTCAAGCACACCTGCAGAATCGCTCATTCCAAGTCACCATCGCAGCAGTCGTTGGCGGCGGGACAGTCATCAATGGCATGCTTTTCCATCGTGGTGCAAAAGCCGATTACGATGCCTGGGAAGAGCTGGGTGCGAAAGGCTGGAATTGGGATTCGTTGCTGCCTTATTTTAAGACGAGCGAGACGTTCACCGCGCCGGATGCTGCGTTCGCAAGAGAGTGGGACATCGAATTCAAGCAACATGTGCATGGAAATAGTGGTCCGATTCAAGCAAGCTATCCGCCATATCAGTTTCCAGTCATCAAGAACTTCTTTCAAGCTTTCCATGACCTGGGGATCACGACGCCGAAAGATCCGAGTGATGGCAGTGCGCATGGCGTATTTTGGGCGCCCAGTACGATGGACCCGGTGACGAGGACGAGGTCTTATGCTAGGATTGTGCATTATGATCGCGTGGAGCAGAGGCCAAACTATCATATTCTGCCAATGAGCGCGGTTACAAAAGTACTCTTCAATGATAAGAAAATGGCGCAGGGTGTAAGATATTTGTCGCGAGAGAGTGGAGAGACGTACGAGGTTGCAGCGAAGAAAGAGGTCATTATGGCGGCGGGAGCTGTTCATACGCCGCAGATCCTCATGCTCTCTGGCATCGGAGACGGCAAAGAGCTGCAAAAGCTAGGGATTGGTTGTATTAGCGACTTACCGGGCGTTGGACACAACTTTCAAGACCATCCAACCATGTTCTTCATCAATCAATGTGAGTACTCGAGATCCGTGAAAAGACAAACTAACCAGCCTTCCATAGTTCAAAAGGACCTCACCCCAAACGCAGATGACCTCAAAGACAACGCAACCTTTCAGACTGAACAGCTCTCGCTCTACAGAACCCAGAGACAAGGCGCATATACCCTCGTCACCGACGGCGGCAATACCGTAGCTTTCATTCCCCTCCCTAACATTACCTCCTCGACCTCCTCTCTCCTTGCCTCCGCCGCAGCCCAGAACCCCAAAACCATCTACCCCGACGCCCCCGCATCTGTTCTCAAAGGCTACTCGTCCCAACGCGCCCTCCTCATCCACCACCTCTCCCGCGGCACCATCTCAGCGCAAGAAACAGCATTCAACAAAGGCTTCCTGCCCCTCACCCTCCTACACCCCTTCTCCCGCGGCAAGATCTCAATCAATGCCACCACCCCCCTCGCCCCGCCCCTCGTCGACTACCGCACCCTCTCCGACGACACAGATCTAGATATCTTCCTCGAAATCCTACGCTTCAATCGGCGCCTCATGCTCCAGGAACCCCTCGCTTCCTTATCTCCCATCGAAATCGCACCAGGCGCGAATATTACGAGCGACGAGCAGTTGCGGGACGCATTGAGGGGATTAGTAGGGCCGACGTTTCAGCATCCGTGTTGTACATGTGCAATGGTGGGGAGGGAGATGGGGGGAGTGGTGGAGCCTGTCGGGTTGAGGGTGTATGGAGTGAGGCGGTTGAGTGTGGTGGATGCGAGCTTGTGGCCGACGATCCCGGGGGCGCATTTGATGGGGAGTGTGTATGGGGTTGCGGAGAGGGCGGCGGATGTTATTAAGCGGAGGCATGGGTTGGGGAGGTAGGGGGTGTTGTGTACTCGTTTAGGGTGCACTATCGTTGCCTTTCCACAACGCATCTGCATCTATTTTCTAGGCTTTCAGCATGTCTAGCATACTACTACTGCTCGCAGCGCGCCGCCTTTTTTGCCTTTTGCAATGCAGTTTTGCAGCACACTGACCAGCTCGATCTTATTTGAGAGAGCCGGCCATAGTGTCTTCGTACTCTGCATCAAGGTCTGAAGCTGTGCTGAGGGAATTAGCAGAGAGGTATTAGTAGTAGACGAGTAAATATCCTCTACTGCTATAGGAAGATTTGCTGTCATGTGACTATGTCATGTGACGGTAATGTTGGGCAAGGAGAGATATGTGTTTGTCCGTAATGTATTGATAATCACTCTCTAGCTCTGAAGTAGAGCGGGAAGAATATGTATAGTGCTAAGGGTAGGGTGAAGAGAATCTGTCATGTGACTACATCATGTGGCAATGGTTTTGAGTGGCACGAATAAAATATACGATACATTGACTATTGAATGCTTATATAGCTATATTTTGCTTTTAACTATCCTAAGTCTCAATATTTGACTCATTTGTCAAAGTCGATGAAATAACTATATTCGACGGACGACCACTCCTACCGCCTCACCACACTGCCCCCGTCTCCTCTCACGGCGGAATCCACCCTACCCTCGCCATAGCCCACCTCACCCACGTCCTATGCTCCGCCGCCAAAACTTCCCAAATCCCGCCCATAACATGCGCCGTCCACCCCTTGACATACCAAAACCTCTCCATATCCCCCAACAACACCAACCAATGCGCCAGCAGGATCAGCGGCACCACCTCCCTCCTCTGCAGCCCCTCCAAGAACTCATGCGTCATCTTATAGAACCAGCGAAAACACACATAATACTCACTGTCCACCGCCGTCGTATACCGCGTGCGGAAGCTCTCGAGCAAGAATTCTAGCGCCTCCTCATCAATCTCCACGTTGGTTGATACGGCCGGAATATGCGCGCGCAGATGCGCGAGCGGGGCTTCAAAATCTGGCGGATCGGCGCTGACTGGCAGGCGATGGGCGGACTGGTGGTGCACGTTCAGGGCGTGGGGGCGCGAGAGCCAGTTCTGGCCCAGCGTTTCGAGGGTCGCGCGGATGCCCTTGAAGACGCTGAGCCACTCTGACGTGGAGCCGCGGGTGGAGAAGGCGAGGTACTCGTCGGGTTGGGGGCCGCGGGCAAGGTGGATGAAGCAGATGAGTTGGACGGAGGCGAGGATCGAGTCGGTTTGTTCGGTGGTGGTGGTGGGGATGGTGGGGAGGGAGGAGGCGACGAGGGGGAGGGCGGCGGCGTAGTGTTGGTCCGCGAGCGCCGTGTAGTGAGTGGAGCGGGCGGGGCGGGAGGTGGCAAGGTGGAGCGCGGTGAAGCAGAGGATCAGGTGTAGGGTGTGTGGGCTGGAGGTCTGGGAGAGGGCGAGGGGCGTGGTATTGGTGCGCCAGTACTCTGTGCCGGAGGGCCAGGTGGAGAGGGTCGGGCACGTGGATGTGGTCCAGTAGAAGGTCAGCTCGACGTCGTCGATGTTCAAGTTGCCCTGTGGCTGAAAAGCCTGAGCCAATGGGGAGTCGGATGATGCGGCAGGGGAGCCAAGGTAATCGCAGCGGACCTGTCGTTTTATACAGTTTGAGCATTCGGGTCGTCGCTCGTCGCACTATGCAGGTCAGCTTATCACATCTATTGTATGTACATTTACATGGACGAAGCATACCTTTATCCTCCTTCCCTTACAATTGTGACATCCCAGTCTCGACTTACGATGTGCCCTTCTCTTGGGGTTCTTTTCCTCGCGCGTACTTGACGGGCTGCCCTCCGAGTCCCCATGAGCATGCTGCGATGGGGGCGCGAGAGTGCCGCTACTGGCCCCTCCGGAGATGGCAGTGACATTGGATGCAGGCGAGTCGCCACCAGGGATGAGAGCGGCGTCCATTGCATCTCACAACATCACAGATCAACCCGTGGAAAGTACGAGAATGCGTGAATACGCAGGGCGTCGTATTTGAGTTGAGGACGTGCCCACACTAGGCCATTTCTGTTGTCGCTTAGGCCTGCTCTGGAATAGTGCACACCCATGGAAAGTCACGTCGAATGAGAAGTGGGAAATTGGTATTGCACTGCCTGTCAAACGGCAACCTATCATTCCTTTCGCTGTTGCCATGGGGTATCATTCATGAGGTATCATCCCACCAGCCATGCATCCCATTCATCAATCCAAGTCCTATTCTCCAGCCCGGGTCGCTATGGCTGTGAAACCTGCCAGCATTGATACCGACTAGCTCAGTAAAGAACCAACGTCTTCACCACGTGGCAATCAATATTATGTAGCTCCGGTCCAAACTTGCAATAAGGTCCGTAGATGCACGTCTTGGTGCCTTTGATGACGGTCTTGGCATCCGGAACCTGGCAGCGATGGCCGTAGATACACTTGATGTCGTTGCTTGCGTAGTCAGCGTCTGTATGCAAGAAAAGAAAAAGAGAAATACCAGGCGGGACCAATCTTACACGGCTGCATGCGCGTAATCCATCGCAGGTTACCAAGATCAGCTGGCGTGAGCGCCACATCGTGACGATTGGAGCACTTGTCCTGATAAAAGCATTCGTTGCGGAGGTAGTGGATATTGCAAAGTTTCAACTTCTTAATATAATCGATCTCGTTCCTGTCGAAGGTAGCGAGTGGGGGATCAATGCGCTGGCCGTGACGGTTGCGCAAAATGGTCGCTGCTCCGGCAGCTCCACGGCTGATGGGCCTATAAGCAGGTGTCTCTGGGTTCATCGGCGGTGGAGCGGCGGCCGTGGCAGCCCAGCTCATCAATTTGGGAGCCGGCGCGGCGTCGGAAGCAGTTGTGGACGAAGACCTGGCATGTTGGAAACGAAGTTATGATTGGATGCAGTCTGACTTACGAGGTCCGAGGCAATTTGGTATCTGCGTGGGTCGGCAATGGGTTATTCCAGAAGCCAGATTGGGGAGGGGCTGGAAATTGAGTCGGCAGTCCGGAGTACATGTCGTACTGTTTGGTCACAGGAGCGTATCCTGGCTGCTGCTGAGCACTCCAAACCGAGAGCTTCGTCTCACGAAAGATGCTGGGGAGCTTCTGAATACAGTTTAGCATGTAGAAGAAAGACTGACAAGCGTGACCCGTGCCTTGGACTTGAACGGCAACTCGAGCAGCTCTTTCTCGAGCGGGACGCCCTCAAGCAAGTGGACCTTCTTAAGGTAAACCGGGTCCAAGTAGCGCTCCAGCGTTCGAGCGTAACCGTTGTCGTGAGAGCAGCCAAAGTAAATCTGGCGGCAGTGCACGTTGTCGGCGCACAGCTTGAAGGTCTCTATAATCGTGGTCAGGTGTGCAACCGAATGCGAAGATGGACAATTTACCAATGATCTTCTGATCCGCCCGATCCTTTCCAGGACCCACGTCGACAAAGTCGAAGAGGGCCTCGCCGCGCGTGAATCCACGTACAAAGTGGTCAAACACGCTAATCTCTTCGGCAACACCCGTGCGAACAAGGACCTCGGCGAGACCGCGCACGTTGGCGTAGACACGACAGACTATGCGTGCATCGCGTGGGACTGTAAACTCGTCGCGCTGCACGTCATGGAGAATGGCTTTTTGCAGGATCTGAGCAGCGTCACGACCGCCGGATTTGCCAGCCCGGATGAGGTCATCGTTGAACTAAACAGTTAGTCTGGGGACGCAAGCTTGCGATGGCCTGCGGGACGTACAATCATGCCATCGCCATCTATCAGGACGAGGATGAATGGATCGCGATTCTGATCTAATCAGTAGACGGAAGAGTGTGTAGATGAGTTGCTTACCAGACAATCAGTCAAGGCTTTGACTTTGTCTGATAGCTCCTGCTCCCGCTGCTTGGTTGCGGCATATTTCGCCTTGTCCTGCTGGATCTGGGTGGTTGCCTTCAACCATTGCTCCGTGAGATAATCGTAGCGCATCAACAGCTCCTGATATCGCGTTAACCATAGCGAGAGCACACGAGGTGACGTACGAACCTGGACGAAGAGCGTCCTCTCGTTGTCGTGCTCGGTGATCTGTGGGGCATTAGCGCACGTTCTTCGACGTCTCGACTCCACGATTCTCGGAAAGTTGACGACTCATGTGCTCGCCGAGTCGAGCTTTATCGATACTGTTGTTGCAAGGCATCAACTTTGGGCCAGACTCACCAAGCCATATTTGGCCCACAGGTCGTCCGTTGTGTTGCTTGCTGCGGTTCCCGCTGCCTCACTACCGTTCTGAAACAAACCAGCCGACATCGCGTCTCCTTCTCTTCTCTTTGCGACGCAAAAACTCTCAGTACAACCTCTCCTGCAACAGCTGACTCAAAGTTGCTTGGTAAGGTCGGCCACTGCGAGGTAGCGAGCAGTGTTAGTCGAATAGTAACAATGAGGGTTTTTATCCGGGAACTTGCAATTTGCTGCGTGATGCGGGACTTTGTAGGCTATGTATGCCAGTGCAGAGGAAAGCTGGTGGCGCGTTCAAACTGGCCGCGGGTAGGCGCGTTGTCGTTGTGGCACGGGGAAGGCAGAAAGGACGACGGGCTAGAGCCAGTAAAGGCGCCCATTTAAGCGAGGCCCGTTGCTACGGAGCAAACGGGCCCTGTTATCTGCTCAAGGTGAAAGCGAAGGCGACGTGTGTTTGGTTTGTGGTGAATGAGGCAAGTGAAGGTGCGCCGAAAGCGGTTAGCGCGCTGCAGGCTGGCCCGGGTTGAAGCCACGTTAATATTCGTTCCACCAAACCTCGCCCGACGTCCGCATCTCGAACTGCACTCTCCATCCACAATTCGTATTTTCACCCCCTCTCTCCGCCACAATGGTCTCCTGGAAGCTGTCTAGCCTGTTGTTGCTCTCGCTGAGAGCCTTCACGGCCTTCGCCGAGATCAAGGTGCGACTCCGCACGCCGCTCAATTGCAGCCATGACATCAACTGACCCATCCAGGTCGAAACCGTCGAAGAGCTCCAGGACGAGCCAGTGACGCCTGATCTCAAGGTGTCCATCCAGGCCAGCTTCCCGCAGTCGGAGATTTTCGGCGTCAAGCTCATCAATGGGCACGCGACGCAGGCCGTCCTCTCCTTCCAGAATGACGAGCTCGCGCCCGTCAGCGTCCAGATCGTGGGCGGCTCCCTCGTCCACGACATTGGCCCCGAGCCCCAGATCCTGCGCAACCTGACGGCTACGCGCTATGCCGTCGACGTGCCCGCCGGCGCCGCAGAGACGCTGACTTACACCTTTACCACCGAGATGCATCCGCAGGACGTTCGTCTGCAACTTGTGGCTGTGATCAAGGACTCCAAGGACGCTTTTTACACTCTGTCTGCATACAATGAGACGGTCAGCGTCGTGGAGGCGCCCACCAGCATCTTTGACCCGCAAATGTACGTCTGTCCTGCAGTGCATTGCAGTACTATATTTCCTTATGCTTCGCCTCTGATGATGCCACCCTGCTGACACTGCCTAAATAGAATCTTCCTCTACCTCGTCCTCCTCGGCGCCTTCGCCGGCACCGTCTACTTCATTTATAACACCTGGATCACCACCCTGTTCCCGCAGAAGAGGCGCGGTGGAAAGGGAGGCGAGCGCGCCAAACGCTCCACCGCCGGCACCAAGAAGGTCGACCCCGCCGATCAGACTGCGGTGCTCGGCGCCGACGGACCCGCTGTTACGTCTGGCTCGAAGGCGTATGACGAGAGCTGGATCCCGGCCCAACATCTGCAGCGCCCCGAGGCGCGCCGCGTCAAGAGCGGCACCCCGAAGACGAAGGTCAAGTCGTAGGCTGATATCTACAATTGGTGAGGAGAGGTTGGGCAGGAGCACGCGAGCTGCGCGACTGAAGGCGAGGTGGCACGAGCGCGGAGGACGTGTAGGACTATGTTGGGACAAGTTGACATTGGCAGACCGCAGGATATCAAGGTCGACGGAGGTGGACTTGATATTGCTAGTTGGGTACCGGCGCTGGGATATGCGCTGCTGCGATCGCGAAGCAAGGCCGCTCAAAATGTACTCTATGACGACACCTCAAAAGTTTTGCTGGTCTATACAACTAGAAGGCGACTATTGCAATTGAGTTGGTTTCGGCGCACATGATTCCATGCGCGTGTCTGACATATACCCTCTCTAGCCTCGCTACCTCGAATTCATTTAACTAACACACATGCCACAGCCCGCCCACATCACCTCCTCACTCCCTTATCCACCCCTCAAACTCCTCCGCCAAATGCCCCTTCAGTTCCTGAAACCTATTCCCAAACCCCCTCCCACACCTCCAACAAACCATATTCCACTTCGGCCACCCACTACACTCCCACCTCTCACTCTCTTCCTCGAGCGGAAACGCATCCAACTCGACAAAAAACCCGGTCGTGAAACTGAGGTAGTGTTTTTTATGCCTGACGCACTCGCTGTACATGTCCCGCGACAGCACGTGGATGTGCAGGTGGTTCATACTCGGATGCGCGTGCACGCCGGCAATCACTTCGCGAGTCCAGTCGCGGCCTGCCGGGAGTAGGGCATCGCGTTCCGAGGGGACGGAGGGGGCGGAGGGAGAGGCCATGAGGACCGACAGCGCGTTTTGGTAGGGGGTGTCGGATTCAGAGTTGAGTCCGTAGCGGCGGCGCAGTTCGGTGGCGACGAGGGTTTTTAGGTGTGTGACGCGTTCTCGGACGGAGGAGAGGAAGGAGGGATTATGGGTGAGGGCGTCTAGGGGGTGAGTGTCTGAGAGCGTGGGGTCGCGGGGGAGGAGGAGGAGGTGGACGCTGAGGGGGGAGGTTAGTTGTGGATAAGGTTGGAAGGGGAGAGGGGAGGGCGAACGAAGATTTGGGGTACATGTCGTTTATTACGACGAATTCGTCGTCGTATTCGAGGACGCGGGAGAGGGGGTGCGATGAGGGAGACGTTATGTACGTGCCGAGGCCGTCTCGTGGGTTGAAGGTCGGCGTCTTCTTCTTCTTTCTGGAGGGCGAGGGGGCAGGAGTGGTGGGTTTAGGGCGTTTGGGAGCCATGATTTCTGTAACTTGTGAGTTTGAGAGGGGATGGTTTTGGGAGTGTGGATGGGGTCCTACAGGCGTTCGACCGTTTGGGGGATGTGGAGGCGGATGAGGGGGCGCCCAATGGAATTGAGGAGGCGGTCGCGGTTGCTTGGAGCTCCTCTGAGGCTCCCTGAAACTCTTCTTCGGTCATTGGGTCGTCGCTCTTTGATATGGGCATGGTTGCCAAAGTGAAGTGCTGTAGGTCGCTGTGGACGAATGTATGGGAAGCTGCCATTGTGAGCGAGGAAGGAAGAAGGTAACTTCGCGCTGCATACATGGTTGACGTAGTGAGTGCTCGAGCAGATTTAGTATAGAACGAAATTGCCGTTTGAAGTGGTGGTGCAATTGAACGACCTTTGGAAGCATTGGTGTGGTGAAAGCATGAAGCTCCGGCGACCCCGCTGACGACGCCAAGCTTGGTCGGCGACTCGGCGTCGAAGTTTAACCCACCAACACTTTCATGCGCCCCAATTTACCATCACCTTCCTACACTCGCAAATGGAGACGTTCACGACCTACCACAACAATCCCGAGGATGCCGAAGAAGCCTCACCCGCCCCGGGGTGGAGCCCCGAAGAAATTTGTCCCGCCAGATGAAGACACGAGCTTTATCGTCTTTGGGAACGAAAAGAAGGGCAAGAAAGGCGAGGCCTCTCAGCAAAGTGGTGCCAACAGCGATGTCAAGGGCAAGGGCAAAGCAAAAGAGACAGACAGCCAGAATGCCGCCCGACCTGAAGAAGTTCCGAAGCGGCCAGATACCAGAACGCTAATTGGCGGCGCATCATGGACTGGAAAGCTTCCCGTAAACCTCATGTCTGAACACTGCCAGAAGCAGAAGTGGAACAAGCCCGACTATCGCATGGTACAAGACATCTTCCACCACGTATGAGCTCAGCTAATCCCTCCAAGCACAAGGAGGGCGATCTTCACGTCGCCGATGCCGTAATCCTTGCAAAGACGAATGCAAAGACACGGGAGACGATTACCCTCCCACCGTTCAAAGTTCCCCCAGAGCTGCGCGAACATGCCTGTCAGGCGACCGCCGTCGAAGCCCGCAACTTTGCCGCTACCTACTCCCTGTTCCGCGTTGCGAGCGCAAAGAACATGCACATGATGATGCCGCCGACCTACAAGGATTTGTGGAAAGGGCAGTTTACTGAGATTAAGAGGCAGGACGAGCTTGAGGGCAGAGCGTGGATGTACGAAGCAGATCCATTCCTTACCTTCATGGAGCGAGAAAAGGCTAAAGAGATTGCCGCCAAAGAGAGAGAGAAGAGGCAAAAGGAGCGGGAACAGGCGAAAAAGGACGTGCAGCCCGGCATGGCGATGCCAGCGCCTGGTGGCCGATACGGAAGTGATGGTAGCCTCATGAAGGGTTGGACGAGGGTGCCGAAGATTGAGCTCGGGAAGCGGACGAGGAGAGAGGCTGAAAGATTGATTCGTCGAGACGCTGTGTGGAACCCTCACGACGTGCGCTTGGACCCAAATCAGCGTCAGATCCTTGTGGAAGAAATATCTCAGCTCGGGTTTCGTCGAAGCCATGTTGAAGAGGCGGCTGAAATTTGCAAAGACCGGGAAGAGATCATCGAGTGGTTGTTGATACACATACCCGAGGACGACCTGCCCTCTTGGAGTCTACCTGAGGGATATGCCGCTGGAGTCAGCATGGCTAGTTCGGATCTCAAGCGCGAGGGTGCCATCAAGCGTCTGGCCGCCGCGGGCTATTCCACCGAGCTGTGCGAGGAAGCGTATGATGGCCAGGGTCGGGACGAAGCCAAAGCTGCTGCCTATCTACAGGCTCGCCTGTTACGACCTGGCGATGATGACAAAGATATCACACAGGAACTGCAAGATCTCTCCATCGCTGATGGAATGGAAGAGGCTTGGGAGGAGGAGATGACATCGCTGGAGGCCATCTACGGCCAGTTATGCGAGCGGCAATCTCCATGCGTCTGTCGAATTCAAATGGACCTCAGGCATATGGGAAACCGTCTTGTTCTTCAAGCGCGCAAGCCATTCGGTCCCTACCCTTCCATTCTCCCCATCATCACCATCGAAGCAGCCATTCCTGCCTACATACGATTGAGCATCATCCGGCAAGCGCTGCTTCATGCCGAGTCCAACTTCGTTGGCGCCCCAATGGTGTTTGACATTGTCGACTGGGTCCAGCAGAATGCAACTGCAATCTTCAAGGACCCTGGAAGACTAGCAGACGTGTCATCAGGTCTCGCAGCGGCAGATCACCAAAAGTCGACCACCACCCGCTGGAATTTATCAAGGCCCAAATACCGCAAACCGATCAATTGGACTGCAGGCAGCCAGGTCAGCTCCAGGATGCTTTCGCTATGGCAAGCTAGACAAAACACCCCGGCTCAGCAGAAGATGATGGCCGCTCGTCAATCGCTACCGGCATGGCGGCTGCGGGACAAAATCGTCGAAGTCGTAAACAAGTGCAAGGTCTGCATCATCTCTGGTGAGACCGGCTCTGGAAAGAGGTACGTCCTTGGTTGTGAGATCTTACCGTCGCTAAACTTCTACTAGTACGCAATCTGTGCAGTTTGTTTTGGACGATATGATTCAAAACCAGCTAGGCGAAGTCACCAACATCATATGCACCCAGCCTCGAAGGATCTCTGCCTTGGGTCTAGCAGATCGTGTCGCAGATGAGCGATGTTCACAGGTCGGCGATGAGGTTGGCTACGCAATTCGCGGCGAGTCGAAGCAGAAGCCAGGAATCACAAAGGTCACTTTCGTCACCACTGGCGTCCTTCTCAGACGCTTGCAGACATCTGGTGGAAGCTCAGAGGATGTCGTAGCAGCGCTCGCAGACGTCAGCCATGTCGTTGTGGACGAGGTGCATGAACGAAGTTTGGACACTGACTTCTTGCTGGTGCTCTTGCGCGACATTCTGCGTCAGCGTGACGACTTGAGAGTGATTTTGATGAGCGCTACTCTGGATGCAGACGTTTTTGAGGCCTACTTCAAGGATGTGGGTCCAGTCGGGCGCGTGGAGATTGAGGGACGAACGCACCCTGTTCACGATTTCTATCTAGACGACATCGTCCATGCCACTGGATTCAGAGCCAACGACGGTAGTCTGGACGAAGTAGACTCCGGCTATGAGAACGGCGAGACATCCAAGTCTTTTGCTACTAATCTTAGGGGCATCGGGTTTGGGATCAACTATGACCTGATTGCGGAAACAGTCCGGTGCATCGACGGCCAGCTGGGCTCCCAAGATGGTGGAATTCTCATATTCTTGCCTGGGACGATGGAAATCGAGAGGACACTGCAAGCACTGCGCAACCATCCCAATCTACATGCTCTGCCTCTCCACGCATCGCTTCTTCCAGCCGAGCAGAAGAGGGTGTTTCCATTGGCGCCACCAGGGAAGCGAAAGGTCATTGCAGCAACGAACGTGGCAGAAACATCAATAACCAGTAAGTTCCCTGGTCGAGGCTGAGATTGTACTAATCGCGTTCAGTCGAGGACATCGTCGCAGTCATCGACACGGGCCGAGTCAAAGAAACAAGCTTCGATCCCCAGAACAACATGGTCCGGTTGGCAGAGACTTGGGCTTCCAGAGCTGCATGCAAGCAACGTCGCGGCCGTGCCGGTCGTGTCCGCGCAGGCGAGTGTTATAAGCTATACACACGGAATGCTGAAGCCAAGATGATGGAGCGCCCTGATCCAGAGATTCGGAGAGTGCCGCTTGAGCAACTTTGTCTGTCTGTCAAGGCAATGGGTGTTCAAGATGTGCCAGCCTTCCTCGCTGGTGCTCTGACACCACCCGAGAGTACGGTAGTAGAAGGCGCGATCAAGCTGTTGAGCCAAATCGGCGCCATCGAAGACAACGAGCTCACTGCTCTCGGACGACATCTCTCGATGATTCCTGCCGATCTGCGATTGAGCAAACTTCTTGTCTACGGTGCCACTTTTGGATGCCTAGAAGCAGCCCTTACAGTCGCATCCGTCCTCACAGCACGAAGCCCCTTCATCTCCCCCCGCGAGCGAGACCAAGAAACCCGAGCTCAATACAACCGGCTCCGCGCTTCCTTTGCCCACAACCAAGGTGACGTCCTTACTGACCTCCGCGCCTATGAACAATGGTCTGCCCTCCGCAGCAAAGGCATATCCCCTCGCGACCTCAAATTCTGGTGTCAAGAAAACCGCCTCTCCACCCAAACCCTCTTCGACATCGCCTCCAACCGCTCGCAATATCTCTCGTCTCTCAAAGAAATCTCCTTCATCCCCCACACCTACTCCTCCAACCCGTCACCGCACTCCCCCTACAACCGCCACAACACCAACGACGCCCTTCTCCGCGCCCTCATCGCCGGCGCCTTCAACCCCCAAATCGCGCGCATCCAAATGCCCGACAAGAAATTCGCACCCGGCATCTCGGGCGCCGTCGAACTCGACCCTGAGGCCCGCACCATCAAGTACTTTGATCGCGACGGCGCACGCGTCTTCGTGCACCCCTCGTCGACCCTCTTCGATGCGCAGTCGTTCCCACAGTCGGCGGCGTTCGTGGCGTATTTCGCGAAGATGGCGACGAGTAAGGTGTTTGTAAGGGAATTGACGCCGTTTAATGCGTTTAGCTTGCTCTTGTTCGCGGGTGAGATCCGCGTGGATACGCTGGGGAGGGGGTTGGTGGTGGATGACTGGTTTCGGCTGCGGGGTTGGGCGCGCATTGGGGTGTTGGTGAGTCGCTTGCGGGGCATGTTGGATGCGGTGTTGGAGAAGAAGGTTAGGGAGCCGGGGTGGGAAGTTGGGGGCAGGGAGGCGGAGGTTGTGGGGGTTGTAAGGGGTTTAGTAGAGAGGGGGGGGTTGGATGATTAGGGGAGGCTTGTGAGGGTGGTTATGGTGTGGTAGGGTGGATTTGGGGGGAATGCGGCTTTGTGCTCGAAGTGGTTGATGGGGAGGTAAATCCGAAACAGCTTCTAAGCGATGTTGGTTGGTCTAGGAGTGTAGACTTCATAATTTGAGGAACTGAGGCATGAATTTCTAACTAATAGTACTATGGCTATCTTTGTGTTGGTATCACGAGAAACGAGTCATTAGGAGAGCAGTCATTTATTAAATATAGTCATCTCCACCAGCGTCACGATCACTTACTCATATCCAACTATGCAACGAAACATCGAATATAACTGTCCGTATGCTATTCTCTATGCACCAATACATCTGCCTTCATAGTTTTACATCGTCAAATCCCGCGCATCGAAACATCTGCCTTTATAGTTCACGTCGTCAAATCCCGCGCACCGAAAGCCCAGCCCCAATAAGCGAGTAAAACAACCATTCACCCGAAATTCGAACGTATGATAGTCTGAAAGTGTAGTATATAATAGATAACTGATCTATTGCGAAGGAGGCCTATATACAGCTATATACCTGATCGGATCAACTGATCCACGGACAGGGTATCGCGATATGGACAGTTGCAACTCAACACCACCTACATCGCAACATACTGCAGCTACCACGAAGTCCCCACCAAAATATCACTCGACCAAGTGCCGCAACATCGAACTCTACTGCTCTCTCTGCAAATTTACTCGCCGCACCACGGTGAACAAACTCACATGCAGATGCCACCACATGGACACCGACCCATACACCCAGACCGAGTTCTATCGACTCAAATCCGAGAAGCACTGCTTAAAACATCATGAAGAGCGCAAAGTTGCAGAGATATGGATGCAGGCAGAAAAAGATGGGAAATTTGAGCTGGCGTTTGAGAAGGAAGACGATGTTGAGAAAAGGCAGAGGCTGGGCACCAGGTGGGAGGAGACTGGGGGATCGGGAACGAAAGGGAAGAGGAGTATATCTAATGTGTCTGGTTCCGGCGTTGTTGTTTTCGGAGGCGCAAGTGTGGTCGCAGTAGGTACTTCTTGGTTGAGTGAAGTGGAAATCAGTTATGTATGAAGTGGTGAGTGGGTGTTGGTGCGCCGCTCGTTCCTCATTATGAAGGCAAATGAAAATCACGGGGGATATTGGTACAGTTGCTCGAAGTGCTTCCGCATAGCCTAAGCTACAACTAGAGATGTCGTTTCAGAGGAGCGGGTGTGGTCATAGTAGGTAGTTCTTGGTCGAGTGAAGTAGAAGCCAGGTATGTATGAGGTGGTGAGCGGGTGCTGGTACATCGTTCGTTCCACATCATAGAGGGAAATGAAACGTACGGAGGATACTGGTACGGTTGCTTGAAGCGCTCTTGCATGGCCTGGTAAGCCACAACGAGAATTGACCCGCAACCTTGGAGGCGTTTGTATCCCAGACATCCACTTCCACCCCATACTATTACTCTTCTTAATAATTTGCTCGATTTCCCCTCTCTGTTCTGCTTGCTTGCACATTTGTAAAATTTCGCGATCTACCCACGGTGGTGTCTGGAGCAGCGCTTCTTGCTGCAGTGAACCATCACATCAAGAAATACATGCGAGAACACAATATGCGACGGCGCTCGACGTGGTTGAGACCTGTGAGAATGGCAGACACTGTCTTATAATCAGTCATGCCGAGTGGTTGGCGGCATGTTTATTGAGGGGGCCTGGGGAGGGGGTGTAGACTTGGAAAGGGCGACGGCGGGGATGATGGTACTGTTGGGCCTAGACAAAGGCGGAAGTGGCTACATCTGATGACTTCACTCTCTACACTCGGAATTTTATTTCGCGTTCGGATACCAATTTCAGGTTCAAAATGAAGACAATTCAGCCTCGCTCGCCCAGGCTGACGAGCTTCAGCCACACGCTGCTGATCGTGGCTCGCAAGGCTGAATCTCAGCCGCACAGTCCGAAGCCTCTACCTCTACAACACCGCATTCCTCTACCAGCTACCACCCATCAGCATCATGAGCTTTGGGTTTGCGGTCGGGGATTTCATCACAGTAGCCGACAGGGCCGTCGTGGTAAGTTACTCGACCCCCGACGTCCACAGAGTATTCACTCCGTGTAGATCTACAGAAAGTGCAAGGCTGCACCAGACGATTATGCATCTCTCACTCATCATGTCCACACCCTGGCAACTGTTCTGGAAGATACCAGGTCTTTCTTGGACGCCGAAGTCCCGTCTTCGCCGTTGAGGCTGGAAGCGCTCGTGTCTGCTCGAGAAGGCTGCCGTACGACGCTCAACGAGGTGGAAGCCTTCCTCGACAAGCACGTTGACGTCACGAAAACGAAAAATCGAAATTATATTCGCATCGCAAAGTTTATCGCAAAAGACTTGGATGGACTCAAGTTGAAATTGTGGAGCAACACCAACCTCCTCCAGCTCAGCCTCGCGTCGTTGACGAATCTTTCGCTAATTGGCGTGCAGACGGCGCTTGATCTAATTCTTCAAGAATATCGTAACGGCCGTCGACCACCAAGCGTATTATCCACTGCCATTCTAGACGATCAGCCTGCGAATGTTGATGACCTCAGGAGCCAGCTATCTATGGACTTGGAGGAAAAAGACATTCATCCCGAAGCAATCAGCCTCAACCAGAAATTCATCGACTCTTGGTTGGATGATGCTCAAGGGAATTCATCACTAGATGAATCCGTTTCTGATGACGAAGATTTCATACCCAGGTCTCCAAATATCGATGGAGCATTTGGCGACCCAGCACTCTCTACTCAAGGCCTTACTTCTCCAAATCATGTCCGGGCCAAAACGTCAGTTCTGAAGGAGTCCCAACGTCCTAATTTCAACTTTGTTTCTTCGAAACAAGTTGTCGTGCCACCCCAGGACGATACCAAGCCCATCCCGAGCCTCCCAAGCCTCCCAAGCCCAAGTGAGAATTTAAGGGAAGAACTAAAGCGACCAAACGAGCCAGAGCTCGCATACGAAATCCTTAGACCCCTGCTTAGAATCAAGTATCCCATAGATACAGCCAGTGTCAATGCTGGCCTCGCCCATCGAATATCGCAAGCATTCAACCAACAAGATTCTGATCATTATGGGCTCATTGCTCGTCCAGACGTTTGGAGTGTCTCACAACTATTGTTGCAGGCGTCTCCTTGTGGGCTCTGGGCAACAAGATCGTCAGAAGAATGGCGGGCATGGACGTTCTTGTTTGATAGTGACCGGGACGGGCAGTACAGTGCGGATGAGTACGACAGTTTGATACGTGGAATAATTAGCACAGCGACAGAGCAACGAAACCTTCATAAACAAAAATCCAGAAAACGCCTCAAGAAGGAAGTTACAGCTCGTCGAGAATTCTCGACAGATCACTTGCCCTGGAAATGTCCACACGACGATCAAACTCCTGTTCTCGGTTCGGAGCTGGTTACAGGAAATATCAAGGTTTCATCACAGCACCTGTCGAACTTTTCTTTTACTGCCATGGCAGTAGCTGCTGACCAGATTTGCAACGAAATGCACAGATTTGAGAAAACTTGGCTGGTAGGTATACCGGTGTCTCTCCACAGTCGATTGGCCAGATCCCTCCAAACGGCACGAAACGCGGCTTTGAAGTACGCCGTTCTAGAGCACCAGCTTGGTGTACAATTTCTCGGAGACCTCGACATTGCCTTGATATACGGGTGTATTGCCTTCAATCTCCCCTCTCCGCTTGAACAGTATGAGCGAAAGTCTCTAGACTTGATTCGTGCCTTGCACGCAAGCTTCCAAGTCATGTGCACGCTCCAAGTTTTCCGAGAGAGACTACAAAAGATACACAAACGACTCAAAAAAGAACAGGTAAAGGAAGGAAGTTATGAAGAAGCACTGGAAACAGAATGGGAGAATCAAGCGCTGCAGCCTTGTGCTGAAATGATCGCGAGAGATATGGAACTATGGAATGATGAAGTCTACAACCGAATTCGCACTTTTCGACTAGACCGTTCTTTGGGCATGGAGCGAGAATGTGCTACGAGAGCCATCAAGTGCTACAATGAACGATACGACGCTAAATTCTCCTTTTCCGCATTTTCTGGGAAGCTGTTCGAAAAGGAAAGCGACCCAGGAACTGAAGGCATGCCTGAACTGAGTATGAAAAATATTCCTTCATAGTTCGAGACTTACTGAGCATTGTTACTAGGTCTCTTTCGTCACCGATTCAAATTAAGGCTTCGTTTAGATATCCCAAGGACCTGTATCCCTGTCGATCATCTTGAGTGGGACAATGAGACTTTGCCTGATTGGTACGTCTCCAAGGGCGAATGGCAAACAAATTCAAAAGATTACGGCTTTACGTATTCTAGTCATGAGTCTCCAATCTGGTTGGTATCTACAGTCTTAAGCTAGCCCATAATGCTGATATACTGTAGGAGAATCATGCACGACTCGCGTATAACAATATCAATCAGGTGCCCAAAAGATTCGATATCGATAGGACTGGAGCCTTTCGCTAAGCAAAAGCCAAAGCAATGGAAAGAATATAAATGGGTCGAACAGAGAAAACTATGGGTCAACTTTTTCGACTTCGACGCTTGTAGGTTACACATATCGCCGCACGTCTCGTCATGCTAACATCTTTAGTTATTACGAGTAATCCCGGTTCAACTGCAATGGAATTGCCACTTGCCTTCCCGAATCCAGAAAATGGATCCTGCACTCTACGTGTTGAATTGACTAAAAGTGAGACCGGTGAGGAGCTGATTGACGCAAAGTACAAAACAACAATGGAGCAGCGATGGACGAGTATGCTCAATGACTCGCTAGAACCCTTTCCGGATCAAGGATCGTTTGAACATTGGGATACAAATCGGGCTTCTGAGATATCTGATATTGGAGAGCCCAGCTCATAATTCTACCTTCTAATTCCTAGTTTGGAGTATGCTCAATCAAGCTTCGTATGTTTATGAGATCGAGGCCATGAGGTTACAACAAACAGTACAAAGGAGTTCCCACCCTTATAAACGATACCGAAAACTAGCATTCTCTCGATCCGTCAAATCCGCAAATGAAACATCCTGCGCTACCCGCCCCTCGCGATCCCTCTTCTTATTCTCCCGGCCATAGTACACGCGCAACACCACGGCCATGATCCCCGCAAACGCGCACGTGACTATAATGGCAATTTTCGCCGGCACGAAATCCGGCGCGTCACCCTTGCGAAACGTCAGCGGGCCGATGATATTACCCAAGCAGAAGCTCATGAGCAGGATAGCGTTCATGGTGACTTTCTTGGTGTGTCCAGCAAAGTTTGCCGCACTCCACGAGTACAGCAAAGGTAGCGAGGCTCCGATGCAATTGGTCAGGTAATTTCCGATGAGCTTTCCGACTTTGTTGTCGGCGGGCAGGAACGCCATCAAACAGCCGCCGAGGATGCCGGGGATCAGGAGTGTCACGACGTTCGCGCCTCGCTGGTCGTACCGGCCCGCGAGGTACGTCGCGATGAGGATGCTCACAATGCTCACGGCGCCACTGGGGAGCTGTAGCAGGGCGGTCTCTTTGCTTGTGTAGCCGAAGTTCTTGATGATGGTGGCTTGATACGAGGACACGGCGCCGTTGGGGACGTTGGAAGAGATTGTTATCAGCGAGAGCATCCAGGTTTGGGGGTCTGCGAAGCACTCGCGGACCTGGTGCCATTTAAAGTGTGTGTTCTCGATGCCTGTCTGGTTTGAGCGTAGGCGGGTTATGGCGTGGTATTTTTGCTTGGGGGTCAGGCGAGCGGTCATGGGGTTGTCGGGGAGGAGTAAGATTACTGTGGACGCCAAGTTAGCGAGACAGGAGAATGCATGATGGGGTGCTAATGCATTATGTGGTGGAAATGGAAGAGTCATACCTGCTACTCCAACAACAATGGTAATGAGCCCGATGACGAGAAACATGATTTGCCATGACGTGAAGGTCGGAGAGTGGTAATGCTGAAACCCAAAGGAGATCAAACTGCCGAAGATAGTGCCCGTACCGGTGCCTAGATACCATATCCCCACACGGGGCGGTTGCTCATTCTTCGTGTACCACATGGCAGTGATGAGAATCAAGCTCGGCGCGACTGCAGATTCAAAGCAGCCCAGCAAGATTCGCGTTGCGACAAGCGCGCCGTAGTTTTTACAGACCTGCATCCCATTAATTGAGCTCGAATTGGTTTTCACAAACGTACACAAGTTATCGCAGTCATGAATCCCCACAGGGAGACCATGGTTCCCAAGTACTTGGCCGTTGGCAACTTCTGCATACCATATCCATGCGGAAACTCTAGCGCCAAGTAAGATACATAGAAGAACAATGCTAGATTCGAGAATTGATCCGTGTTGATGTTGGCATCGTCGTAGAGTCCCATGACTGCGGCATAATTGACGAGTGTCTTGTCTAGGTACTGTAAAAAGTAACAGCCCCACATGAGTGGCATAATCATCCAATCAATCTTGCGCACAAGTTTCTTCTCTTCGTCGGGAGTAAGCTCGCCGACATGGTGATGTGATTTGAGAAAATCGAGCGCTTCGTCGCCGTCCTGAGGTGCCGGTGTGGAGGAAGCGACTACGCCAATCTCAATGTCCTGTGACGGCGAAGGCGAATGCGATTTTTCGTCTTCGAAGACTTGTTTCTCGTCGGCCATTTCGTTTCGCGCAGCGCTGGGAAAGTTTGAGACACAGAAAATGAGGGATTGAAAGAATACTCTTTCCGAGGTCGATGAAACGAGCAAAGTGTTATATTCCCAATATCTCGCGACTCAGATATCGATGATGTAGGCGCCAAAGCCTGGTTCGTGGAAACCTATCTGATCGTCGAGCGTTATCGCGCACCCCTGTCCATCACCAACTTCCCCTCTTCGATGCCGACGACCTTGCATTGCCGACGACTGCTGCCTCGGATCGTGAAACGGCTGGAACAGTACCGGTATTGATTCGCGGGCCTGGGTATCAGATGTAGAGGCGACAGATAGGGCAAGCAATGGGTAGTTCACCATTGGTTTATGCAATGGCTAACCAGATTAGGAAGGTTCTGTGTGAGAGGGAGATAGACGACGGAAACCTTATCTTGACGCTCTAAACGATACCAGCACGACTATGTGAGTCGGCACGAAATCCGCACATAAATACACAAGTCGACTCATTCAGTAAGTGTTAGGCACATGTCCTAACCCACAACCGTCTCATAGCATGTCATTCCAATCCTGCATTCAAAACATCTCACTCCAATCCTGAATTCAAAGCATCTCACTCCAATCCCGAATTTTCGGTATCACCTGCGGAAGACCCCTCATCAGAGCTGGAGTCAATTACCTCCGAAAGAAAGTACTCCTTGACTTCAAGGAGCGTTATACCTTCTCGAGCCGCATCTTGATCTGCTTAGTGTGTGATCATGTCGCATATAAATAACCTGCTGGTATGAACACAGGAGAGTCTCTGATCGCGATGTACTGCCCACGAAATCGGCTCGATTCCCATGACCACAAGCAGCAAGATCAGGGTAACTAACAAGAGCCTTGCGGGGGCCGCAGTGAAAGCAGAACATCAGCACTGGCCGATATATATATGGCGGTACCAGACCGCGATATATAAAGAGGATGGATTCGGGAACGGTAGGGCAGTATACCATGTCGAGGACTGTGAGGTAACGCCAACTACCCCGAATATATATTGTTGGATATCTCACGTGACCTCGCGATGGGTATATATAGCTGTGAGACTTGACAAGTTCTCTCTATTCTTGATGTTCCGGAATGTTACCTCAACAAGGTCTCTCATTATACAAGGTATGCACTATGGTTTGTTGGGAGGTAAGGAATGTTGACAACCACGGCACAACCCCAAGCTGCCCACACAGGAATATCGTATATAGTTCTCACCTCGCCCACAGCTCTCCATCAATCAATCATTCAGTCAATTCAATATTACCCTACACTTCCGTGACGGTTCCAACCTGGCTATCTGCCTCTCTTTCCATCAGTTATGAGCCCGGATTTCCGCACATAGCCTTATTGATTGATTCCCTGTACAACCTCGTCGTCGCCCTCAACGCCGCACCTGCACAGAACCCCTGCCGTTCCATTGTAACCGTACAATACTGCCACCATGAGCTGCCCCTACGATACTGATCGATCGATGGAGGTGACTAAGGTGTCAATCGTACTCAAGGACACTGCGGACTGGCGTAACTGGTACCAGTACCAGAAGCAGCTTGCAGGCGCTAAAGGCATCTGGAAGTACGCTGACCCAGATGGAAGCGACGAGTTCTACACGGCCAACAAAGAACCCAGTGAACCGTCGCTGGAGAAGTACGCAAAGACGGAAAACAATAGACGGAAGACAGCTGCTGCCATTGCTGCCGCTGCCGCCGCAGACGCTGCTCAAAGGACTCAGGATGATTGAGAAGGTGATACAAAACGGGATAGGTGCCGAGCCGGGACACCTAAGGGGTACCTCGACTTTAAGGAACCCAATCTCTTCCCACAAATTGATAATTGCTAACTATAATTTTACTTTTAGTTCTCATTACTACAATTCGCGAAGACTAGAGCCATTCAAATACCAAAATTACAATCCTATTAGTGCGATTCTGCGTGAAAATATAGAGACGATTCTTATCGCGCAAAGCAGCGACCCTTCGCTACATGGCTATTCACAGGCTATAAACGCTAAAAAAAATCTGTCGAGAAAATACAAGACCAACAAAGAGATTCACAATAGCGTGACAAGCGTTTAATGGCTCATTCTCTGCTGTTGCGCGCAAATTCATGCAAGGTCGCTGGTACTTCCGATCTGAGCCGACAGGGATCGGAGCGCTACCGATAACATGAAATAGAGATAATAGAAAATATATAGGAGAGAAAGAGTTGAACGCAAATGCTGGAACAACTCTAGAACATGCTATGTTGCACTTTGCACATCCATACTCTTCCATTCCCAACACCTATAGCAATAACATTTCCTAACACTTGTGAACAAAAAGGTCGGTACTCTGAAGGCAGTCTTAATAAGTTTTGGGAATTGTATGTTATCCATGTGCTAGTAGCATCTAGAGCTATGCCTTGATACTGAGCGGTCCGAGTTTCTGCACGAATTGTCGCTGGCGTGGTAGTCGACTGAATACTGACACTGATAACACCGCCATCAGTGTGCAGGTATTGGCCACTAGAGTCGAATGAGATGCGATTGAATACCTTCTC
>ML996306.1:0-44715 GCA_010093805.1 Polyplosphaeria fusca | reverse complement strand
GACTCATACAGGACGTTAAATCAAATCAATCAATCAATCAACGTGCTCACGAAAGTCCTTCATTAGACGATCATGCTCTAGTTGAAGAGCATTGTTTGTTGCTTGAAGTCGTGCTACATCGTTTGTCCATGTCTTCTCCTGTGCCTCTGTAGCTTCTGTGGCGAGTGTTGGCAACGGTCGATATGTCGGCTTCGTAGGTTTCTCTGGTGGCTCTTCTGCTGCTGTTGAATCGAGAAGTTCTTCTGCCGCCTTACCTACTGCCGCGTTGCGCAAAGCCTCCTCCCATAGTGAGAGGTTCTTGCCATCCTTTGCTAGGTTCATGACTCCCTTGTAGTCTGCTGTGATGGTGGTGTCGCGTCCCATTTTGGTGGCGCGAGCTGGGCTCGATTTTGTCGATTAGGCGCTGCTTTGGGCTACCTACTGAGTTGGTGGGGTGCGGGCTTCGAGCCAGAGACTTCTCAGCCAGCTGCTTCTGCGTAAAATAACGCTGCAGCTGCACAGTGGCCGCGATGGAGAGCTGGAGGATCGATGTGATCGATCTGGGTGCTACAGGTCGGAAGCGCGGCCGAGGGCCATAACCTGTTGAACTGGGGCAAACTGATCGGGAGGAAGCAAGTGTTGATTGTAGCTTGGTTGCTTGAGCTCTCGCTGTGCGCGAGCTCAAGGAGGGCTATCTACCCAGAGCTGAGCCTAATCAAGCTAGCCTGCAAACGCCGTTGTGTGTGAGGTCATCACCTCGATATCCACCCTCTGACATATTGTACATGAAGCCCTCTCGCTCACAGGAAAATATTGGGATGAAGCTATTGTGAGAATTTTATCCCACCCAAAGATACAACGAACATCTCGCTCTGTTGTATGAAGAGAGGCAATCCAAAACCGCGGTCTCGGTCCTTTGCCCTTCATGCGAGGCTTGACATGCGCCACAACGTAATCGTACTCATAAGAAGAATGCGTAGTACGACAACCCTTGGTAAAAGGTTTGCGTACAGCAACACCTTTTCAGCAGTGTTCTTGGGATCTGAAGCCGAGCCACATATTCAGGTCCTTGATACGAAAACTCCTCCGCATTTTGGTATGGGAGTGGAATTGAGAATAGAGCAAGTTAGCTGAGAGATGTAGGTAAATGTAACATAGCCTCAAAAAGGCGGCTAATGTTGAGATTAGGAGTCATTTGCATAGAGTCGGCAATGCAGAAGAACAAGAGGAGATCGAAAAGGCTGATAGTGCTAACTTCAAGGTTTGTCGAACCAGACTCTCATATCGCAAATAACTTCGGGATCATGCCATCGTGAAGGACCACTTTTTGCTTTCGCTATGATCTACGAATGAGGATGGAAAACTGGCAGAGTGTTTGCTACTGCTGATGCTGCTGCTGATTGCGATGACCTACGGGCTATCGTAGACTCTATGAAGTCGTTGCCAAAGTCATATCTCCCAGGAAGTTCCACATGTGCTTCTCTTTCCAACCCTTCTCCTTCCATTCGTTCGCCGGCAGCGGGAAGAAGTCAACGACCCCTTGGATCGATACGTCATGCGCAAACACGAAAAATATGTTGCTCTGTGCATCCGCTTCCTGCGCCTTATCGATCGATTCGACTGCATCAGCCATGTCCACAACAAGCACAGGGTCAAAGAATGGATGGTCTGGCTTGCGGCCGCGTTTGACGTTGAGCTCTCGGAATTGCGATCCTTTAGGACAGGCCGAGACTCCTCGCGCTCGAACGTGGTCTGGCAAGGGGAAATTCACTTCATCTGGAATAGGAAGGTATGGTGTGGGCCGAAGCTCCCCACCATGATGAACTGTGTCGCCGCCCAAGAAGATGAACGTGTCTGGGTTGCTTGTTGTGCGGACTAGACCGTTCAGATGACCCCAATCGTGACCGGGCGCGTCGAGTAGATAGAACGAGCCGTCCCCGAAGAAGTCGAGTGCTGTAAATCTGCCTATCTTGAGTGAAGACGCGGAGAAGTCCACCTCTCGCAGAGTTCGGCCTCTGATGGGCGCTTTTATCAGCTACTGATGTTCAGTATATAAAAGGCTCGGGCGGGCTTACTCGAAGTGCCTCTCTTCAATGTACGCATCTTTTTGAGTCGGGTACCCAGGAAGATAGGCTTTCTTAAAGCCTGGTCCAACGACCACTTCCGTGGTTTTTGGGAACGTCGTGGGATCGCCAATATGATCCCAATGATGATGACTAACATCATCAGCATAACTTAGCAGGAAGAGGAGCTTGAAAGGCTGAGGTGCCTACCTCCAGATCACACTACTAATTTCTGCAGGATCAACATTGTTCTCCTTCAGAACATCCGCAACATGCTTCGTGCCTTTTATCGCGGCCCCAGCTGCATTGATCAAACCCCATGCACCCGGAGGATAAGTGTCTCTTTCGGGGGAAAAGCAGAGGTCAAATAATACCTTTTGACCTTTCGAGTTCTGGATTAAAATGGACCATCCTGGTATAGAAATCTTTTCAAAGCTATCCACGGCCGGAGCAAGCAGGAAGCCGAGGTCTATGTCGTCCATGCGCATGCCTGTCTCGATGATGGAAACCTGGGCTGACCCGCCAGACGGGACACTAAAAGTCGGCTTTGACGCCATCCTGATATACTGAGAGATCTTTGAGATAAGGAGGCTTTGGAATGCTGAGAATAGCTCTGGAGCGAAGCCAGTGCACCTTTAATACCTCGCTGATCCTTCGGCAGTCGGTACTTCGGAAACAAACCGTGGACAACATGAGATGTCTACCTCCGTTTCCCGGTCATGAAAGGAGCCGAGAACGCAAGTTTCCCCGCTTCTTTCTTCGATGAGTCAATTCTATCGTCAATAAGAGAGTTAAAAGGATGACCAATAGTCCATCTTCTTTCATAAGTATCACACCCTGGGTGCCTGGTGAAACCCAAAGCGGGGCAGGAAGTAGGAGAGCCTCCAATCCGCGAGTGAGTAGGCGTTCCACTTCGCGAGTAAAGAAGAGAGGGTCCACTTCGCGAGTAGAGAGGAGAGGATGCATTTCGGTACTCGGTGCTCGGCGCTCGGCAAAGCGCTTCCGAGTACCGAGATCCACTATGAGCAGCGGTCCGGAAGGATTAATTTCCAGTGTCAAGTCATTCAGCTCCTCCACATACCGAGTACCGTGAAGCAATCGGCACAATGTCAGGTGTGAGAGATCGCGCCAGGAAGGTCTGCGTTGACTGTCATGCTCGAAAGGTACGTCCTGCAGCCCGATACCGGCCACCACCGAGCTGTACTGACGACCTGAGCTCAGGTGAAATGTGATCTTCAGAACTCGCCAGACGGAGTATGCAGGAATTGTCGTCGTTTAGGCCAGCCATGCATGTCCGTGGAGACTTAACCTTCGTTAGTGCAGAATGCCATATTGACGGCAAAGCAGTGAGCGTGAAGGTGCTCGGAGGCGGAGGCCAATCACAAGGCAGAGAGAGAGCTTGAATGTAGACGCCGGGTCTCAGCAAACTTCCAGCGCAAATCTATGGCCACATGATGCGGCAGCGTCCCAATCGGCTGGGGCGCAGTCAGATGGTCCCAGCAGCACGCCCAGAACGCGAAGCTCTGGCTTCGTCAGTCATTGCTCCAGCATGTATTATGGAGAATACTCCGAAGCCGTGAATTTTGACGAGAACCTTGCTGTTACATCGTCATACGCGCGAGATAAGCTCCTCGAATCCCTTCGAGCCGATGCTCCTCCACGGCTGGTCGTCTTTCGAGCTTGGGCGGAAGCATACATGTCACATGCCTTCCATTACTGCCCTGTCCTCGAGCAGCGAGATCTGGCCGACGCACCACCATCGGTCGTTCTACAAAAAGCCATCTCAATGGTAGCGAACCTGATGAGGCACAATCCGCGTGCTCCTGATGTCGCCACTGAGCTTTACGAAAGGATAAAATTACTGATCTGTACGAACTCTGAACCAGATCCGGCACAGACGCTCAAGGTACTCTGTCTTCTTACCCTCTGGAACTGCAGGCCGTCGACACCAGTCAGCGTCGATGGACCGTGGCACTGGCTCGGAGTCGGGTTGAGACTGGCGGTGCAAATGGGACTTCATCGAGAGTCGACCTACCTAGATCGACCTAATGCAAGCTGTCTTCGCAGAATTTTTTGGTTTCTCCAGGTAAGTAAGCTCTTTTTTTTCCTGATTGCATTTTCTCTCTGGTGATAGAGCCATTCTAACTTCGAGAGCTAGAATAGCGAAAGCTTGCACGTCTCTTGTTGGGGCTACCCTCCGCACCTCCGCCCCCCAGATTTTGACGTTAAGCTGCCCACATTGGACGACTTTGACATTCGGATTTTCGAGGGGTTGTGGTTCATCGAAAGCACCAAGCTCTGTACTATCACAAACCGCGTGTCCGAGCTACGAGCAGAGCGACGGCCAATACGCGCAGAAGAACACGCGGAGTTCAAGACAGCGCTCTTCGACTGGACCAGCGAACTACCCGTGGAGCTACAGCTCTACGATTCGAATGGCAGCAGAAATGCATACCGTCGTCCCGTCTCTGAGCTTGCGATACAGTACTTTGTCGCCATTATCCTCAGCGAATTCTTGAAGTACAGGGAGAATCCAAAGTCTTGTCAAGGCGTGATAACATCATTATTAGCAGGATCCTGCGGTGCTACTCTGTATGATGAGATCTATTGCCGAGACGAGTCGGTATTTCTCCCACAGATCCATGGGTTTTTCTGCTTGGCATTGGCACTTCCATTAGTATACTACAACCCGCAATCTGCAACAAGGGTGGCAGCACGCAAAAGAGACCTTGAAGTGCTTCACTCTGTCTTGACTACAATTTCCGACCGGTACGGCGATGGGAAGATGTTTCTTCGAATGATCGATCGGCTCCAAATGAATGTGGCCAGGACTGCACTTCCATCCGAACTTTGTGATAGCGTCTCGGAGCCTGAGGCCCTTCTTGAAGCACATCGCCTCTTCCCATTTCCTCGGACGTTCTGCGACAACATGGATCTTTTGGAGCCATCGGCTGGAGTGGACGATCTTTTCTCTGTGAACGAATTCGCTCCGATGTTCGATGATGCCATCTTTGACCTCACGTGGCTAGACGCAATTGGTATTGCCCTTGGGGACGAAAGTATGGACATTAGTGGTGACATATGATACTGCTCACCGGTAATATCTATTCTGAACAATGCGCAAAGGTAGCTTTGGCCACCAACTATCGCCTCTCCGTAACGCGGAACCTACTACTCTTATCACCCCCAATTTTTCGGCTCTACTACACAGGCCGTTCCCAGGTGCATTAGTCACCTCCAAAGCTGCTCTGATAGGCAAAGGAGGTACTTAGCTATTATTCCTATCGCTCGGAAGGGTAGAAGGGAGAAATAGTTACTAGCGGTAAGGCTTTATCCTACGTTAGCTACTACTAGATTATGTAATAAATAGCTTTACATAATATTGTAATCGGGGATAAAGGGTTTATAGTAGGCGGCAACAGTAGTATATTCTAGTTTTTTTAAGAAAAAATATCTAGTTACTAGTGATATAGGACCCTCGAAACCTTTGCCTGCTACTCCATCTAGCTTAGTGGATACTACTCCTAATACACCCCTAAGCGTCGTTGACAAAACACCCCCACTTTTACCGAGCTCTAGAGATGATAGGTACCCTCTCGAGCAATAGGATAGCAGCTATTTACACCTTGCACCCCCCTCTTCAGGCAATCCTTCCTCTTTAGTAGGCACATTCGGTTGCGATAACGACGGAGTCGATTACTACAACAACTTGCTTACTTTTTGGGAGCTTTTTGAATGCGCTCAGCCAATTGCTAAAGCTCTTTGCTGCTGCAGCTACCTACATTCTCGGCTTACCATGACACACAATCACACCCAGGTTGTACAATCGACCATAGCCATAGGAATATAATGGACCCCGTCCGCTCTCCTATATTCAAGCCTGTGAGCGGGGAATTAGTAGTTGCGTTGGTGACGAGCAGCGAATCCTTCCTGTTGATTGTTTTTAAATAAGCCTTTTGGCTTAAGGGTTTCAACCCTCAACATTCCTTGTACTAGTATTGACCTCCTCTCTTTGAACACTCCACATCAATAACTTGAAGGAGGCTTATCCTCCTTCACGTCCTACATAGTCATGGACTCATACAGGACGTTAAATCAAATCAATCAATCAATCAATCAACATAATGTCTTTGACATTTGAAGGATTGCTTCGACGCTTGTTATGCCTGCGTAGATTAGTAGCTAAGGTGGCTAAGAATATGATAAATAACCAAAAGACCAATTTGTTTGGGGTTCCGTCCTGATCAGTAGACCCCGTCACAAGCACTATAATCCATGGCGTTCCAGCGTTGAATTAGAGACAAGCATTCCCGGGCCTTTTGAGACGATAAGCAAACTATTCGACTTGAAGTACTTGACTTGAAATTTGACTTGAAATACTCGACTTGATTGACCTTGAGGCTGAAACTGAGACCGTCCGTCAGTTTACAGTTAGGTATCTTACACGATGACGAAGGTTCGCTCCTCCGCGTCTCTGAAAGGCCATTCGTGCTTCTCAAAGTCGTTAGGCTGAGCCATTGTGACGAACCCAATACGTTCAAACTTCTGACCCAACTCGTCCAGAGCTCGTAAAACCAGGCAATAAAAGTGCCGATCCCCCACCCACGTCATATCCACCCTACTATTAGATAAGAGAAGGGCCAGTTGCACTTTTTCGTTTGGCGCCACCTGGCTTCGCCCGCTCACGCTGTAATCATAATCCGGAGCAAAGTACATCCAAATGAGTCGATTTCTCCAGTAGAGGCTCACCAGATCATCCGAGGAGTGGCCGTAATGGAGAGGAGAAGCGTCCGACTTGTTTCGACACTGTTGAATTACGGGATGGTTTTGAAAGTCAAAGCCGTCCAGACACTCGGGGACAAGCTGTACATCCACAAAAGGCGCCGTGAGTCTTAGCGTGCCAGATATCATCTCACCAAGAGGATCGGCACCCGCGAGCTCCACGGCAGCCGACGCTGTGGCGTACTCCCGAATGCCGCTTTCGTATAATCGAATATTGTTTTCGTACTCGTCATAAAATGGCCCGCATATCCACACGATTGTGCCGACGATTGATGCCCACGACCACGTTGGAGCACGCCATATCGATTGCCTATGCGACATTCCTCGACACGTCGAAGCATGCCCTATCGATGATGTATGCGACGTTCCTCGATCAGTCGAAGACCAACACAGATCGTGGATGAACGCTTTGCCTTCCCACAAGCCAGCGCGATACGACGCAGGGACCAATCCCTTCTTGCTCGCGAATTTGTGCGCCAGGCCTTGCAGGGCCGGGAAAATGTCCTTGTCGTAAGTCAAGTGGTGCTCCGTATACTGCGACACCAGGTAATGCCACATGCTATTGCAGATGCGGGCAGCAGCAGCGTCCGTGAGCAACTTATTTGTAAATGTGAACTTTGATTTCGGAGCAAGTGTATAATCGTTCCATGAACCCTGTTTTGATGCACATTCACAGTTTTGTGAGACGCGGCACTCCCAGACCAGCTCCGAATGGGTGAAATGGACGACTCGAGGCGCTAGAATCTTCTCCTGGAACGCCCAAGCTCGCATGAGAAGAGGTAAATGGTTTTTCATATGCGAAGCCCGGTCTCTGTTGAAAAGGGAGGTGTGCACGTGTTTCCGGTGACGCATCGTTGAACTCGAATTGCAAAAGTTGGTTTGCGTGATGCGGTTCTGTGGGTCCGTGTCGAAGCAAAGGCCTCCGTTCGAATCGCTCGAACTAGTCGCGCATATCGTCAGATGTGCGTTCTCGTAGATGTGTGCCATCTGGCTACCTTGTTGGCGCCAGTCATCGAGATCCTATTGGTACAGGTTTATTCAGCAACAGCATCGCGCAGCTACCTTGCCGAACTTACATCTTGAATCTATGGCATTCATTAGTAGGTTGGAATGGTGATTATATTTCGACCATACGTACAATACACAAGCTATCGATCCATAGATGTCTATAGCCGAGCGTCCATGTGACGTGAATCGCGTGTTGAAACGTTGTTGGAAGCCATTCCCACGGAATCGAGAGGTGGTATGCTTCAAGGGTAGCCTTTGTAGTTTTAATAGGCACTGCGCTACCCCAGCAGTGGCTTAAGCACAAGTACGAAGCGCGTTCTTCGGGACCAGATGAATGAAGTTTCACCGTAGTAGGTGATGTGAGTCTTAATACGCGCCGGGGCAATAGCGGAGTAGGTGGAGATTGGCAATCAAAGTGATCAGGAGACTGAATGCAAAACTTCAGCTGCTGTTTGATCCAGGACATCGCCTCTGCGGAGCCTGTGTTGGAACAAATGTCTAGTACATCTTCCTCATATGGCTCTCGATCACTCATCACTGTAAAATCTAGGCCTTAGCATCGTGCTTCTAGATGGCTTGCGTGTAACTGTAAGAGCGTGTAACTGTAAGAGAGGGAAGTAAGCCAAATAGAGGTGTGTTACACAGCAATTTGAATAAGCACGGGGCCGCGTATTACAGGCCGCCGACCATGGTATTTTGCTTTGCAAGTCATCGCAGAGAGAACGCAAACCACTTACTATTGCCATAGAACGCGAGTCTATATTCGTCCCAGCTGTCATCATTGAAATACACCCGTAGCCACATTGTTGTGTTAGCGACCTGTTGGAACTGTATCCGGGCGCTGTGACATGATATTGCGTAGTGATCCAGTATCGCGAGCAAAAGTTTGCAAAGCGCACAATGCGGTTTCAAATCGCCGATTGGGAATCCAGATTTGAGACCTCTGTACTCAAACCAAGTCCTGCATAGTGGAAAGAATCCAGTGAGTGGGGCTTCAAACGGCCACACAAGCTGCCCAGAGTCAAGCGTCGGGATTCGTCCGGCCGAGATAAGTGCCATGTCCTCCTCTTTGCGTATTTCGTCACTCATCTCGCATCTACTCGACTTTTATGTGAAGGCTCCTCCAGTACTCAAAGTTCGATTTGATTTGGGGCCAGGCACTTGAGGAAGCCTCGATGTCGTAGCTGCGCAGAACCCTTGCGCACGAAATTGCGTGGCTGTTATATCAGCTGCGTCGGGGAGAACCGATGATCAGAATAGTTTTAAGGGATAGCAGAGGGTCGGGAAAGAAAATAGCAGCAGAGAATGGTACCTAAGCAATACGATGTGGTGAGCGGGGTTGTCTCAGCAGATTTGGACGGGGTGGCCTGTGCGTATATGCCAAGTAGGACACTGCACCACGGGATATCTCTTTGGTCTATTACGTCTAGGCATCGAGAGGGAAGGAGCTGAGCTGGAAAAATGGGAGCTCCGTGAGATCCACGGGATCCGATCAAAACCTCTATGGAGCCAGAGCTCCTTTCGTTTCAATGCCCAATCATGTCTCGAAGATGATATTCTTTGATCGATAACGTTAACTACTACTGTTACTAATTAATTCTTTTTTTAACTATAAGTTAGTAAAAAAACTTTGTGTTCTTTTTCGAAAATATCGCGAGGACTAGATTTTCTTAGAAATAGTCGCAATTTGTTGACGTAGCTAAATAAAACAAAGTTAACTTAAGGCTACTAATTCAACTCAAACGAATGTTGAATAGGAATTCATTTATCAAGATGTATTCCGGATCCAAACAACGGTAGGGTAATAAGCTGTATTCCTGCGCGATATGATATATCTAGAATAAGTAGCAAAGACTACCAAATCGAAATCGAGATCCAGTTGATTTGGACAAATACACGGGCAACACATAGCATAGCATTTCACACTTCCTTCGCCTATACGAAGCTGACCGAGATATAACCTAACATCTTGTCTTTGAAAATCGTAAATACCATCAATGAATGCTTGTTAGCCCCTCACTCCCACGCACATTCCCCCACCCCCTCCATCATCACCACCATCCACGTCACTGCACGACACCGCTGACCACTGTTGTTCATACAATTTCCCTTCTCAATTGATCATATATACAAGAACTCTCTCTTTTGGCATCAACGATAGTGGCCCCCCTCCCCTTTCCCCCTGCCCCTTCCCGTATCCCCCCTTTCCTAATCACACTTCTTACATAAGTCCAAAGAACTTCAACATAACCGGCGGATTCGGCGGCGCAATATGTCCCACACCCTGCCCAAAGTACCCAACAAGCTGCGTTCCATCCCCATACACGACCTCCGTATACGCGCTGCCCTCCGGCACACTCGCGCCAGTGTTATTCTTCGTGTTCGTGAGCCCCATAACGGAACCCCAGCCCTGAAGAGCCTGGTACGCAGCAGCCGGTCGCACAAGCGAGTCCGCGAGGCCGTGCACAATTTGCATCTTGGGGTACTTGCCCGTGTAGCCGGGGTACGCGTTCTTGATGAACTGGCCCCACTCAGCGGCAGTGTGGCTGACCTGGCCCTGGGCGCACGTCTGGTTGGCACCGAAGGGTGTGGGATCCGACTTGCTGCCTGCAAAGCATGCGAAGCCGACGCCCGAGTAGGCGGCGCCGCCGGCGAAGACGTCGGGGTAGGAGCCAGCGAGCTGGTTGGTCATCATGGCGCCCGAGGAGCCGCCGGTGACGAAGACTTTGGTGGCGTCGCCCTTGTATTGGGCGAGGGTGTAGTTGACCATGGAGACGACGCCGAGGGCGTCGCCGCCGCCGTTGTGCGTCAGCGTCGCGGCGTTCTGCACGTCCCAGCAGTTGGAGTACTTGGTGGTGCCGGCGAAGATGCCGATGAAGCCGAGCTGGTCGGCGTATTTCTGAAGGCCGGAGCCCGAGAACCATTGCGTTGCGGTGCCGCCGCAGGGGTGGAGCTGTGCTTTCGTTAGGAATTGCCTTTTAGAAGATGGTGGTTGTGACGTACGCCGACGATGACGGGCGGGCTAGCAGCGAGCTTGTCCGGGACGTAGATGTACATCTGGAGGTTGGTCGGGTTGGTTCCGAAGCCAGTGACCTGCTTGAGCGTGGCTGCCGAAGCCGAGCCCGCAACGGCGAGTGTCGCCAAAAGTCCCGAAGCCTTCATCTTTCCGACTCGTCACGTTTCGAATCTAGCGGTTTCGATGTTTATCTGGGCCTAATAGCCGTGGTTGGATGCTCTCTCATGCAAGACTGGCACGCCCGTTGATACTTATACACACCCCTCCGGGTGGTCTCCACGCGCCGAACCTGGTTATCTCCCTTCTGCATGCTAGCAAAGCCGATTTTGCTTTCCGGACGATCAGAATACACACACATGAGATCCAGGGAGCTCTTGTGATACCCCCATGCCAGGGGCTGCGCAAACAGCCGACTGGCCTTGCCATAGTAGGGCCGAATCTGGGGTATTGCAGGGTTGATTGCGGTGGGGGTGGGAGTGGAGACCACGTTGCCGCAAACGGTCGTGCATGGATGTATGTTTCCCTGGGTATGGTTCTAGTGACGACGCGCCTCATTTCGTCTCTCGTCCTTGGGAGCAAAGGGCGTAATCTGGAACATGCAGGAGCGATATTGCTGGGGCTGTGGCCATCCTCGGGTTCTGGATGCGGCTCTTGCGAATGAGGACGACAATGTCGAGTGCACCGGGGCAAGTCTGGAGCTGGCGTGTGAGTGACGTTCGTTCTTCGCTAGTAGTCCCTGTCTTTAATCAACGTGGTGTTCCGGAAATTATCCTGCGGGCCGTGCAGAGCAGGCCACCCCTGCCAAAGCAATTTCTACAATTGTTCTGTGACCCTCTTCGAGATTGTGTTTCAATTAGAATAAGGTGCGATTCGCGGATCATCTTGGTTTCTCGACCGTAGGATGGGCGCTTCTTCTGAGCTGTCATTGGACGCATAGTCAGGAACGCGGATAAAAGAGCGCATAAAATTATGCAGGGCGCTGATGGTGTGAATATCCGATCTCCGATGCGGACTGCGGTTAAGAAGCTGTTTCGATAATAGTAGCTCTGTGCAGCATCGACACCGAGACGGAGAATCATGTCCACGAAACGGACTTTGTGCGACCGAGGCCAATTTGACATCAAACGGATTTCGGATTGGCCCTCGGGAGTTCCATTAGCGGCTCCGCAAATACCTTCAAGCTTCGAACGAGTGGGCGACACCGGCCGATCTTCGCATAACATATTGCCCTTTTCAGCCATATTAGCCTTCTCGAAGCTTCTTCCGTCCCGGCCATACGGTCGTATGCACGGCATTTCAAGCGGTAGATAATAGGGGTCTACCCCGCGGGCATGTGAATTGCAGAAACCCATGAAGATCTCAGCCTTCTGACCAAGGGAGACTTATTTCCAGCCGTGGTGTATGAGCTTGACCGGGTATGCGCCGTTACACTGCACAATGAGGCTATCGACTCTGTCGTTCGTGTTCTTACGATCTGCTGTCCAGCGTACAATGGAGGTGCGGTTGAAATCCCAGTTCGACGAATGGATTCTTCGGGGTCTTTGAAATTTGAGCACATGATGCCACGAAACAGATTTTAGATCGACAAAGAGGGGGAAGTTAATCGTCGATTCCTGTTCGATGATCCAGGCTTTTTTCGTTTTTTACCCCAAAGCTCAGCCAGACTGGTGTGCGACGGCTCCATAGGCCTCACGAACGGCCACACTTCACACCTTCACACCGTAAACAAGAAAAACTCTGCGTTTGGAAGTAGTCGTTCCAGCTCCTCTTCCGCCTTCTTATTCGTACCAAGACCCGCGATTTCAAACGATTGGAGAATGTCGTCCCTTCCTTGAAGGGCCCTGGGAACATCCAGCTCCACCAAGCAACAAACTCGTTCTGCCTTAGAGTGACTGTCTCGGATCGTGTCAATTGAAATATTCCATTGACCCCGGGCGTTTGGCATTCGGAATCAGCTCAGCGTCAGGATAGCACATGGGTTTGTCGAATCTGTGCCGAGGAAGGTATAGCAGAGCAGGTCCCAGTGAGCACGATGAGGCGGATTTCATTTCCGTCTGAAGAGAAAGATGCGATTGACTTGGGCTTTCGTAAGCTTTGAACCAGGCCCTGTATCGAAAAGCTCTTCTTTCAAGCGAATCGCTGTCCAGGGCGGACGATTGTGTTCACGTAGGCTCCTAGTATGTACGTTCGAGCTCATCATCCCGAGCAGCTTGGTTGAAGTTGATTACTGCATCGCAGCCACGTTTTCATTGGCCATGACGATCGGTAAGAAAGCCTCCCAAAAGGTACAGATGGTGTTGTCGTGGTTTCGCCATGAAACTGTTAGTCCGTGCGATCAGGGGACTATTTCACCTCAATGTATAAGTTGGCGACTTCGGGGTGCGATGCCGTGCCAGCATGGTGTCTTCGTATCGCTTTAATCTCGCGCCATCCCCAAGGCCAAGAATCCAAGGCCTCCTCCAACCACAACGGTCCGGTGGCACGCTTGGATCATTCCAACATCCGTCGCCAGTCCCTATCCATCTCGTTCCTTGCGTCCGCAATCCAGCCAACCCCATGCACAGGACTCAACCACCTCCCTCTCTGATCAACTGGGGATTTTCCATTGCGGTACAAAAAGTCGTTGATCTCGCTGTAGATTATGTGGTGCATGAATAGCAGCAAGTCTTGATGATGAGCAATCCGCTCACGAACCATGATGCGTGGCTTGCTCTCTCTCCAGAGTCCCCGACTGGCCTCGACAAAGGTTCGACGAAGCTCCGCTAGCAGGTGCAGAGGGGTGTCTTCGAACAGATCAACGTCGCTCAGGAACAGCGACTCAAGATGAGGAAGCGAGGACAAGTAGGACACGAGGCTGCTTGTCAACGTGCCCAGTTCCCACAACCCAAGGTGCCGTAACTTTCGGAACGCGCATTGAGACGTTGGTAAAAACATCTCCAATGGAACGCGATCGCGATAGCGATACGGGGGGTGGAGGCCCGCTTTAAACTCAAAGTGTTCGATGGCCGTTAATCCTTGTAGCGCCTGCTTGAGCACTCCATTGTGCAAGAATGAAGATCCCCCTCGCACACCGCCGATAAGAGATATCTCCAAGCGTCGTAGAGGAACTCGATGAAAAAGCTCGACGGAGCTACGACTGTGCCCGTTGATCTGGAACAGTTGCTGGCTAATGCCCGACAGCTCATCCTGCGAGTCGACGATGAGTTCGGTAACCTGATGATTCGGGAAGATTGTCAGTGCATTCGCAATGATTTTCCATCCACGAGAGATTGTCATCTCACGTTTCCTCTGCGCTGGCGAGACGCCTCGAGAAACGACGACTGGCTCCGATGACAGATCTGTCGGCGGAACTCCAGGCCAGGGCCACGCAAACGGCATCTGGAAGTCCTTGGGGAGACTCCGATGGAACGGGGTATCGTATATGGGCGGATCATACCAAGGTCGCCAAGCTTCGGTCGTCAAAGTGATTCGCCTCAAGCGTGGGAAAGAGGCCAAGGCTTCGATCAAGGCCAATACGTCCTCGCCTCTAGCCATGATTTTGGTCTCTTTGGAGTGTAGACGTTTGTATATGAGGGAATTTACCCTAAACTCCATTATTGCTGCTTCGGTGCGGCAGAGTACCTCGTGGATGGCAGGGTCCGTTGATTGAGTGCGGAGAATCTTCCTTGCCAAATCTGTAGGTTCTCCAGCCTTGAAAAGCTGGTCCCAGGAGTATGTTGAAGTACAATTATCCTCGTCGGCCCAGCCGAGGATATCGATGAGATGGTCGGTCAAGATGTTGTTCTCTTTTTGTAGGTTGATGGTCATGGGCTTCTGCTCCAGCAAGTCGTCGTCCCAGACAATCTCCTGGACGCGGTGACGGTACACGGGGTGATTGACGACGGCTCTAAAACAGTTGAGATTGTGTTTATTCTGTCTGTGTGTAAGCTAAGGAAGGGCGTTTTCCTGCTTGCCGAACTGACTGGGGATAGGTAGATTCGACTAAGACGAAGCTCCACGCAGTCGGCAAAACGTTTGCACGCCAATCGAAGCTGTTTGATCTCCCATTTCGAAAGATAGCCGGCAACTACATGGATGAGCTCGGTGGCAAGGCACAGGATAGTCCCCTCGTTGGGGGATTGGGTCACGACGTTGTGCATGATGGAACTGGCCTGAACGAGCGGGAATTGCAACTGCTCCAAAAGAAAAGACGGGGAAATCAATTGGAGCCGTAGTTCCGAGTAAATGAAGAGCAGACGGAATACAACGATGAAGAAAAAGCAGAGAGACATGATATAGTGCGTGAACGATGGAAGGCGTTGGTGGTACAGCAGCTTGGCGCCGCCTCCCACTCGACCCGCTGCTACATTACCAATGCCTACAGTCTACGACGTAGAGGTATCGCTTCACGATCTCAGCTACGGGTGGTTGATCCTTGTTGGAAGCGCCGATCGGTCGTGCTCATGGAGCTCGAACGCATGTCTTATGGGTCGTCCCGCAGCGGGTTGGCACGTTGGGAGGCGAAAAACGGGGACCCGAGGGTGCAAGGCGCGCTTCTCTTGGACAGAGCCAATGGGGCGAGGGTGCTGGACCATCGTGACCGCTGGTCGGTGTGAGTACTCACGGCGACGCTGCTTCGCGGTTATGCATGAGCCGGCACAGGCCACAGTGTCCAACGCGGGGGCTTGGGGAGCGGCCGCCCATTTGTCATGATTTGCGCGATGCACGACGCCCCTTTGGCGCCGGGGGCGGTTCGATGGTTCTCAATGATAGAGGACGTGGTTCTCAATGGATATGGCGGCGGAGGTGGTGCCGTTGAAGAGTTGTGCAGCGTGGGCCGGCGCTTGCCCTTTTTGGCACGCTTGTTGGCCTCTGCACCCTGGGCAACAATTTCATCGGCAATCTTAGAGACTAGTTCTTCCATTCCAGCAGAGGCCGTCTAGCACTCCGGGCGTAGATCTAGTATGTATGGTATAGGAGACGCTGCCGCCATCTCACCCGGCAAGCAGCCAGAGCAGCTCCCACGACAGCGTCGTCCGCACATCGGCACAGCACCGCAAGCCACTCATCCCGCACACACCCAAGTATACATGATTTACAGCATGCGCACCATGCCCTCTCGCAGACGACGAGTCGCCCTTCCCGCATCGGAACCACAGCCAGCACCGACCGCACATCCGTCACCCCCATCAGCCGATGTCAGATATCGAATATGATCGGGCCCGCCTGAGAAGTTGGATTGGGGAAGAGGGGCGAGTAGTTCACTACTCGTCCTGGTTCTTCTTCTTCTTCTTGGAAGGTGCTGCCTGGCCTTCCTTCTTCTGGTGAACGACGAAGCGCGTGTAGCACTCTTCTGGGTCCCACTCGAAGCCGGCGAGGACGGGATTATCTAGTTCGTCGTCGGCCTGGGCGTGTCAGTGGGATGAACTAATACAAGAGCAGCATCGCCTTGTTCCACAACGACGGAAAGCCCAGAGGCAACGGCAACAGAAGAGGGGGGCAACATACCTTCTTCTTGAACTGCTTGTAGATGGCGTCTAGCGCGTCCTTGATGGTAACACCCTTGAGGTTCCTTGCAGAGACTTCCAGCCCTAGCGGGAAGTGCAGGTCGATCTTCTTGAGCTTGGGTATGCACAGGGGCTTCTTGAGCACATCCTTATCGTCCAATGTCGCAGGCGACGTGTTCAGCTTCCTGTGAGGAACTTGCATTAGCCTCGTTCGTCAGAGCCGGGGAAGCCGGAGTGGCCGGACGACAGCATCGTCCCTCGCGGACAATGCACATGTCGACACCAAAGGGCCAGGCAAAGCTCGACGTACCAGTTCAGCTTCTGTGTTTCAGGAGCAATCTTGATCTCCTTGCCCTCCTTTTCTGTGTGCGTGTCAGCCCCGCAGCCCCTCATCTCGGCTTACGCAACAGCAGCGAGTGCTTTGTCTGCCACTTACCTAGGTCAGCGATGTTGTAGACATCAGCGGCCATGGAGCTCGCTCTCCGGTGGCTCTTCTTGCCGTCGGCTGGCGGCTCTTCCACCAGGGAATCGACTTTGGAGAGGTTCTGCGTTTCAGCTGCCATGGTTGGTAGGTAGCGTGACCGCGGCAAACAAAGAGCAGACGAGGCAAGGGGGGATGAGTTGTATGTGCAGAGGTCAGGGAGCTCGGAGAGCAGTTGTATGCAGTAGATGGGACAGTTGTCGAGCTCAGGTACAGCAGTGTGAGTGAGTAGAGAGAAGGAGGGAAGGCGCAGCAGATGAGGGGTCAATCTGTTCGGAAGGGCAGGAGACTCGTCACCTGCTCATGGTGCCATCGCCCAATGGAATGTCGCCAATGCGGTTAGCCTGCATCACCTGCTTCGCGCTCGGGCCCGCCGTCCGGGGTAAATGCGGGGTGAGCTCTACGCCCGCAGCAGCGCAACCAAGGCAGCCAGGCACACACGCCGTCAGTAAACACGGGGCGATGTAAACAATCACTCTTCAGAGCTTCTGCTGTCTTTTTGCATCGCAGCCTTCTGTGTTGTGTTGTGGTGGGAGGCGTCGGTCGCCCTCAGTGGGGAGACCCTCACGCGACTGCCTCGCTACGTCATCCGCTTGGGGCGGGAAACCGCGAGCAGTTTCAAGTGGGTCGCCCCTGCTCATCACCTCACGGAGCGTGACCGTGTCGTTATGGACACGGCAGCGGGCAATTGGCCTGAAGAGAACGACCGAAAGCCATGGACAGCCACAGGGCCAATGCTTCATGCATCTCCGGGACGGTCTGGACGATGCCGAACTTGCGTCTATGTTTGTATCTCAACTACGAATGCCCGCTGATTGCTCTCGGTTGGTACAGCTCCTCAAGATACTTCTCCTCCTCAGCAGTCAACTCCTTTCCTCTCGCCTCGAGCGCCTCGTCCATGCGAGCCTCGCTGCTGAAGCCAATGATGGGCGACGCGATGCGCTTGTTGATCCACGCAAGCGCAACATGGCTCATCTTCCACCCATGCTTGTTCGCCAGCTCTTCCACTCGGTCCACAATCTTCTTTTCCGTCTCTGGCAGATCGTCAGATTGTGTGTTCTTCTGCTCGCCCGACGACCGAATCGTGCTCCCAAACTGGGATGCTGGACGCGCAAGGTGGCCGCGGGAGAGGGGTGCCCACTGTACACGTTCGTTAGAGACAGCCTTCCTTTGTTGGGGCGAAATGCCGTCTTACTGGAATCAAACCGACGCCCGTGGCATTGCAGAAACGATTCATCTCCCTCTCCTCTTCGCGGTAGAGCAGGTTGTAGTGGTTCTGCATACTAACAAACTTCGTCCATCCGTTCTTCTCGGCCGTGAACTGCAGCGTCGCGAACTCGACGGCCCACATCGAGCTGGCACCAATGTACCTGACCTTACCGCTCTTGATTAGATCGTGTAGCGCCTCCATTGTTTCCTCTGGTGGCGTTGTGGGATCGAATCGGTGGATCTGCAGCAGGTCAAGGTACGGCGTATCGAGGCGCTCTAGTGACTTGTTGACCGCATTGAAGATGGCTGCCCGTGAGAGGCCGCCTTGGTTCTTGTAGTCCTTGAGCTGCGGCATCTCATCTTTGTAGAAAATGGCTCGAATAGAGGGATCCTCGCCGACGTAGCCATAGCATTTGCTGAGGATTTCGACTTTCTCGCGAGGGATATTGTACTTTTTGAGTGCTTTGCCAATGATGACCTCGCTCACGCCATTGGAGTAGACATTTGCTGTTCTGGCTCAGTGTGTGTCTCATACAGTTCATCAAGGTAAAGTACCAGTGTCCCACGAGGAAATGCCCTTGTCGTAGGCCGCCTTCAATAGCGGCAGGGCCTCTTCCTCCTCAATGACCCATGGCGCCCACTTCTTGTCGCCAATGCTCATAGCTCCGAGAATCGGCACAGATACCTTCAAGCCACTTTTCCCCAGCTGCCTATATTCCGCCTTGGACTCCTTCAACAGCCCTTGAATGTCGGTGACGTCGGCCATGGTGGCGGTCGCAGGGTAGGAGATTGCAGTGTGGGGCAACAGTACAGTTGACTCGAAAGAAAGCGACAGTCCACCATCAACGTCTCCTGCCCTTTATACACGGCCACATTGTCCTCGCATTGATTACGAAGCGAGACGGGCGGATTTTGCGGCTATAATAGTGCAGTGCATTGAAAACGCAAGAGTGGGGCACGATGTCGGTAGAAGTGATGCCGCCTGATTGGCGGTTCACATCGTCGCTCGCGCTGTTGATGATGCTGTCCAAGTTGCATCGCGGCGTTAAGGAGCCTTAACTACTAAATCTGACCGTCACCTCTGGTCAGCCGCCCTTCATCAAAGTCCGCCCCAATGAAAGCGATTAAGTCACTTATCACGGTGCAAGCCATATTTGGCAACTTTACGCTTTCAAAACCCGGCAAGCTTGAGCTTGAAGTCGCTTTATTGAATTGTGTTTTCGAGCCTTACCCCAGAGGCGCCCTGTAGCGTTCCAGAATGCAGAGACGCTCCTATGCCCACGAAAGAAACCCGGAATCCTCACACCCGCCTAGTCCTGCTCGATGTTGCCTCGCTCCGACACGTACAGACCGTCCAAAAACTTTCGGATATCCTTGTTGCGCACTCGGCAGATTTGCTGGATGTCGGCGGCGCTCTGGGACACGTCTTCGAGGGACTGTGGCACTGATTAGCATGTTAAACCAACACAGACGGCCAAGCGTACGTTTCCAGTCAGTTGGAGCTCGTCCTTGACGTTTTTGGAAGCCTCGACGTCAACACCTGGTCGCATCGTGACCCGACGGACAATCTTCTCGCCAATGAAGTTCCTGATCTCAACCTCATACTGATCGGTCTCCTTGTTCTTCTCGATGTTGACGTTGATTGGGAAATGGGCGTAGACGTATCGCATCTTGTACTTGTATCCCTTGGTGACACCGATGATCAGGTTGTTCTGTGCATAGTCAGCCGACCTGCTCATCGCTTCTCCACAGCCAGTATGCGCGTAGCGGGGTCACAGCGACGTACGATGATGGAGCGGACAGTTCGGAGGGTAGCAACGCTCTTGCGCGATCCGTGGTGGAGCTCGATCTTGATGACATTGGGTTTGGGCTGCCCAATTTTAGTCCGTGTACCAATTCCTTGCGGGTGCCAACATACGTGTGAGAAGCTGACAGACAAGTGACCGAGGGATTTCACCAGCTTGCCCTGTTTTTATGAGTATGGAGCGTCTCGAGCCTTTGTGTAGCACTTACTCGAGGGCCTAGAGAAGTGGTTGTTAGCCTCAAATCCGTTCAGCCTTGATTCACAACATGGACTCACCCTCAACAACGACATTCCTGGTCTTGATGGAGACCTTGACCCCCTCGGGGATTTCAAGCAGCTCCTCGGAGTGTCTGCATTCCAATTGTCAGCTGCATTCGAGGCGCACAGGGGATCGAGGTTTTGGTGATGCCTGCAGAGCCATCGGGAGGACTGCGATCGGCCCACAATTGATGGCGAAAACAGGCAGATGTGACGGATAACCTGGAGGTCGACATACATGTACTTCATGTTGAGGGTGGCTGCGCTGGTGGGTGTCGATGTCGTTGTGTGCGATTATGACCGAGAAGTTGTCGCTGTGTGCGCGGCTCGGAAAATCTCGCTAGCCCGCCACCTTTCTACTTTCGGATTAGTGCAACTCCTTCACCTCCCCATCATGACAGACGCATCTCATCCACTCTTTCAGCATCTAGAACGTATTGACAATCGGTAATCTCATCTGTTGCGTTCTTCTTATACAGAAAATCCAGTATTATTGCGCTCTTAGATGACATAACGATCACCTATCTTAAACTTACCCGGCAAGTTGTGCATCATCTCTTCAGAGCGCGCTTGGAAAGATAAGGTTCTATGAGCATTCAGTCGTTAAATGAGATGAATCATTGTAGTTCATGGTGAGATGACTTCGTTTATGGTATAGCACGACTTGATACGTGAAAGTAAAAGAGGAAATGATAAAAGCACCAAATTACTATTTAATTTCACAAGACATAACTTTAGTTAGGTTCCTATATCTATATCTATCTATTCCCAAAAGTACAATTCTACGTCCAAGTCTCGCACATTGCTCGTCTACATCCATCGTAATCATATCGACCTTCAAAAACTTTGCTTCCCCAGCGACTTTCCCGGCAACAAAAGCGTCGTAACAACACACCCCAGCGTCACACCTCCCGCAAGATACAGAACACTATTCGCATTGTTCCCGTCACCTTGCCCATACAGCCCCTGCGCAATCAGCGGACTCACGATGCCAAACAGCCGCCCCCAAAAACTCGCGATACCACAAGCAGTGCCTCTGATTGGGGCGGGGAATGCTTCGGGAGTCCACCCGTACAGAACAGCGTTGAACATGGATTGGAAAAAGTACTCCATGACGTTGAGCCCGATGTTAGAGGCGGCCGTGTTGATGGTGCTGAAGATGAAGATGGAAATGCCCATCATTGCCGAGGAAATCACCATGGTGTATTTGCGACCAATGTGTGGTGTTTGGTAGAGCAGTGCGCCAAGCAGCACACCGACGACACCAGGCAGGTAGATGTAAATGTAGCTGCGGTAAGTGTATCGAAGCGAAAGATTTAGAGCGCCGTTCTTGAGGGCAATGATCCGAGGGAGGTAGTATCCTGGCCATGTTAGAATGTTCGCAAACTTAACTAGCAGCGTGCATCGCATACCAGCTACCGTGAAGCCCCAATAATCGCAGATGTAGGTCAACCAAGTCAGAATCGTGAGTCTCGCCATGTTGAAGCTCGAAAATAAGATTTTGAAGCGATCAAACTCAAGCTTGAGTTTCTGGATCCAGGTGGTTTGCAGCTGTTTTGCTCCGCCTCCCAATATCGGATCGCCGCTGTTCAAAGAATCGTACTCGCTTTCCAAAGCTTGTAGCTTCTCCAAAGTCAAGCCATTCGTACGCCCGTTCTTCTTAGCCACAGCGTCGAGCACCTTTATAGCCTGCGCATCCTTGCCTCGATACACTAAAAACTTTGGTGATTCTTGGAACGTAAAAACCACAAAGCGGAGGAAGAAGACGAGGAGTGTAATAGCTCCCAAAGTGTATAAAAGATAGCGCCAGCCCATGTTGTCACTCTTGCGACAGCATGGTTGTCCATCGGCAACTGTCTTGCAAGCAGGAAGAGCGTCATCTCCCTGGGAGAAGTTCGGAGAACATGAATAGTTGGGGATGAAACCATATGCGATTGCGCTGCATATGACGACGCCAATCGGTTGGAACACAGATAGCAGGGGCAGCATATAACGCCGATTCTGTGGCGTGAACTCCAGGGTGATTGTCGTGTCAATGGGAATGTTGCCGCCTACACCGAATCCAACAAAGGCTGCCAGGACAAGAATGCTGCTGTAGTTGTCCGGGATTCCAAGGCAGATACCAAAGACAGAAGAAATGAGTACTGTTAAGTTGAATGCCCACTTTCGACCTGAGGTAGTTAGCAGCATCCACGAACGCGAGTTGCTATGGCAGACAGAGTACCTGTGCACACTACTTACCAATAACGTCGACTAGAACTCCCCAGACGAATGCACCTATAGTATGTAAGTATATCGCGCGTCGCATTTGATTAATGTCGCCCACCAGCTGTCAAGCCCGATGAAAACGCAGTTGACAAATTCCCAGTCTGGTCGTCTAAAAATCCAAGCTCTTGTTGCATGGGACTGAGCACAAGTCCAAATGCCTGCGCCCAGAGCAGATCAATCATATATCCAAGGCCACACAGGGCCCACAGATACCACTGGTACCTTCCCATTCCCATGGCATCGATCTCCCGATTGATGAGAATACATTTCTTCTCGAATAGAGTCGATCCCTCACCTTCGAGCACTTCAGCTAGTGATTGCGAGCGTTCACCTCCTTCGAGAGATTCGGTTCGCTTATCAAGTCGCTCTTTATCGTGCTCCGCGGCCATGTTTCCTCTAGGTGTGGCGATAGTTGAGTATGCGGAAGTGGAAGAAGAGCTCAGAAGCGGTTGCAGTGGCATCGTTAGCTTGCCAGGGGAACAAACGCTACTTAACGATTCGCAACGGCCTTTGTGGCTGATTCTCGTAGACACTTAAGCCTTGGGTGACAAAGTCATGGACGTCACAGCATAATTACAAGGTGCGCTAACCGTATCGAGAAGGCGCTAATGCCGTCAAAGGAATTGGTGTAGATACACCATGGGATTTCAGGGTTAGGCATTGTAACGGTGTCCGCCTAACGAGATTCGATAGCTTAGGGTGATGTCAAGGCGATTGTCTCTCTGCCTTTATTAATTTCGTAGGAAAGAGCGTCACAGACACGGCTTTCTAACGCGCGCAAAGACAAGCGCCAAATGGTCCCTCGTTGGTCAAGATGGAGACAACAGGTCCACAACCGATCTGATTGGTGACCTCATTGGTCGGATAGTTGGTGCGCAACTTGTGTCGGAATTTGTAGCTGAGCATATGTTCGTTTACCGGAGGAGGCACGAGTAAGATGTATGTGAGCGAAAAAATTGACGTTGAAAACAGGGTTGTGTCTCTTAAAGAGAGCTGAATGGTCATGGAGCTGGGTATGGCCAAGGTCCCTTGGGCTGTGTCTCAAAACTCGCGAAGGGTTGCGCTTTTCAAGACACCTACCAACCACAATAGTGCTGTGAGCCAAACTCGGTCATCTTAAAATTCGCGAAGAATCGCGCTTTCAAGACAGTTAATGGACGTATTTGTATTCCTACACCCAAGTGATGCGCATGGCGGAGCTCTGATGGGACAGGATATCTAGCGTGGCGAGTTGGCTGCGCACTCGCCCTCACGAGAGTGGGCATGGAAAGATCCGACGAGTGTTGAGGACAACGAGCGGGTTGACGGACTTTTTGGGTTGGTGACGTCATCGATTTGCATGGCATAGGAGGTTGCGACGGTTTTTGCTAGTCAACCAACAAGGGACAGCTCCTCGGTAATCTGACAGCCTCTCTTCGATTCCCGCAATGTGAAATCGTTTGCATGCGTCATGGGTGAACCGAACCTAAGAGTATTGTTCTTACATGGGCTCGTGGACTCGGGTCCGCATGCTCCTGAAGGCCCGTTCGACGAACTCTGAGAACCTTGGATCCGGCAGCAATGTGATTTTCAACTATCGCAGTTGGTTGGATGTAATATAGTGGCTGTGTACTCATTTGAAGAGCTTTGTTAGATGCTTTAGCTGCTTAGAAGCCGAGGTTTCATAGAGGGATCCTGGGAACTCCCGAAGCTATGGGCCTAGTAGAATCGTCTGAATTGACTCGGGCTTTCATCGTGAGGATTCTTAATCTGTTAGACTCGATTTGAATACTAGTAGATACGTGGGGGCTTGACGTATCCGAGAACTCCCGTCAACTAGCGTCGAAAGGACCCTTTCACATTTTCCGATAGATATCGAGCGAGTGATTCATCAGAATCATCGATTCTTCCGGTCAATAGCTCCATTCGAACTGTGTTGGGGCTGTGAGGTGGGAGATTGAGGCTCCGCTCACCAAGCTAGGAGCCGGACCGCGGCTCGGAGACACGTTTTGCCGAACCAAGAAAATTCACAGCAACATTCTCCAATGCAACCACTGCTCTTGGGCCTCAGCTGCTTTGTTGCCTCCAATGCCTCCACACAGAAAAAGGCAGCGCCTCTCTACCAACGGTGCTGCGGCTGTCACCGCGCTCGCTGAAGCAGAGTCCACCCCGGGCGCCCTCGATGCCCTCCCCAACGACGAGACTGTCCGCAAGCAGAACCTCAACCAGCGACGGACCCTTTTTGTGCGATCCTTGGCACCGAAGACGACCACAGAAGACCTCACAGAGTGCTTTTCAGAAAACTACCCTATTAAGCATGCCGTCGCCGTCCTCGACCCCACCACCAAGCAATGCAAAGGCTTTGGCTTCGTCACTTTCGCGGATGCAGAGGACGCGCAGAGGGCAAAAGATGAACTGAATGGGGCGAAAATACAAGGCAAGAAGATTGTAATCGAGGTTGCAGAGCCCAGACACCGAGATCTTGAGTCGGATGTTCCAGGCCACAAACGCAGCGTGCCCTCTGCAGCGGCGACAGAGGCCAAAGCGAAAAGAGAGCAGGAGAGAAAGGAGCAACAGCCGCCGAAGCTCATCATCAGAAACTTACCTTGGAGTATCAAGACACCAGAGGACTTGACAAAATTGTTTCTGAGCTACGGGAAAATTAAGGTGGCTACGCTGCCAAAAAAGCCCAGTGGGGAGCTCAAGGGGTTTGGATTCGTGACGGTGCGGGGAAAAAAGAATGCGGAGAGAGCGTTGCAAGGTGTCAATGGCAAGGAGGTCGATGGGAGGACACTTGCCGTAGATTGGGCCGTCGACAAGGAAACCTGGCAGAAGACACAAGATGTGGAGGTGGGAGAGGAAGCACCACCAAAGAAAGATGACGTGGATACCGAAGACGCATCTGGAGCCTCGTCTGATGCCGAGTCGTCTGAGTTGTCAGAGGATGAAGACGACGTTGAAAGCGACTCCGATATGGAGGACAGTAACACTGACTACGAGGATATCTCTGATGACGAGACTGGTGGCATAAAGCTGGAAGAAGAAGATGATGCAGAGGAAGAACCCAAGCCAAAGTCGAAATCGGACCCAAATACCCTTTTCGTTCGCAACATCCCTTTCTCCATCGACGATGATGCCTTGTACCAGCATTTTACGCAGTTTGGCCGCCTTCGCTACGCTCGGATTGTTCTGGACCATGAGACCGAGCGTCCCAAGGGTACAGGCTTCGTTTCCTTCATCAAGGAGGAAGACGCCATTACCTGCCTGAAGGGTGTGCCCAGGATAAAGTTGCAAAAGTCCACAGCCGACAAGAAGGATGGCACAACGATAACGATAACGCGGTCAATATTGGAAGACGAAGACGCCGATCCTACAAGACGATATACGATGGATGGAAGGGTCCTACAAATTTCTCTTGCCGTTGACAAGAACGAGGCGACGCGCCTGACGGCGGAGGGCCACGCTTCACGCTTCGCCCGCGACAAAGACAAGCGACGTCTGTATCTTCTGTCCGAGGGCACGATCTCTACAACCTCGCCCTTATACAAGAGCCTCTCCCCATCTGAGCTCGCTCTCCGCGACGCCAGCGCAAAACAGCGCCAAAAGCTTATCCAAACAAACCCCTCCCTCCACCTCAGTCTCACACGCCTTTCGGTCCGCAACATACCCCGCAGCATAACCAGCAAATCCCTCAAAGAACTCGCTCGCGCCGCCATCGTCGGCTTCGCCTCCGACGTCAAAGCCAACAAGCGCCAAAAGCTCTCCAAAGAAGAATTAGCCCGCAACGACGACGCCGACTTTATCGCCGAAAAGATGCGCAAGCGCAAAGGCAAAGGCATCGTCAAGCAAGCCAAGATCGTCTTCGAGAGCGACAAGGGGTCCAAAGTCGACGAGGCCAGCGGCGCCGGCCGCAGCCGCGGCTACGGCTTCATCGAATACTACACGCACCGCAACGCCCTCATGGCCCTGCGCTGGCTTAACGGCCACGCCGTGGACTACAAGGTCAAGGGCGAGCCACCGAAAGGCAGTAAACAGGCGCAGAAGGAGGCCCTCGAGGACCGCAAGAAGCGCCTTATCGTCGAGTTCGCTATCGAAAACGCGAATGTCGTGGCGCGGCGCGAGGACCGCGGAACCAAAGTGCGCGAGCCGCACGATAAGAAGGGAGCAGCGGTGCAACGTGGGCCCGCCGCCCAGGGGAATCGGGACTCGGGCCGGGGCGACGGGAGGAGCCATGGTAAAGGCAAGAAACGAAAACGTGACGGTGACGAGGCAGATGTGGTGGCGGCGGGGAAGAAGGGCCGCGCGGATGCGGATACGAGTCCGCGGGACAAGGACAAGGGTAAGGGTGCGAAGAGGGAGATCATCATTCGCAGGAAGCGCGAGGCGAGGCGGGCGAGGAAGGCTGCGAAGGGGTGAGCGTGCGCGTGCAGTGTGAAAACGTCGTTAGTGTAGCGCTAGAAATGTGCGAGGTTCCCTCGAGTTCTGTCTATCAGGGGGTCCGTGTTGAAGGGGAAGCGGGATGGAGAGAAAAAACGGGTTCAAGCTTTTCTTTGTGATGCAGTGTAGATGCTCGTACCAATTGATCCTCCCTGTCTGCGGGGGTTGGATTTTTTCCTGCTCTTTTCACGCTGGACAGACGAAACGTCCTCCCTCCCCCCTCGTCTCTCATCCTCTCTCCCTTATCCATCTATTCAATCCCAATCCCAGCCCCAGACCTGCACAATCCATCACACCCGAACTTCTTGCGTGACCCTCTCCTCTTTCCTTTATCTCATCATGCGGTAGCAAACGTCGTTACCTCACGTTGGTACCACAGTTGCACAGTAGTATCTGAGCACATTGCTGTACCACTATTGACGCTGCATGCGTGCGTGTTATCCCTAGTGCCATTCCATGGACCCATGATACCTCTCGTTGGTGTAATATGTACTAGTTCGAATAAGGAAAGAATAGGGGCAGGGGCCAGACTGAGTGAACACCCCTCCCGGCTTACCGTAGTGTGTCGAGCTGGGATCTTGGATCTTGGACGCACAACTGTGCTGTCCAGTTTTGCGGGCGCGGGACGTTTGGATCTTGGCCAGAACTACGCCTTTCGGCTTAGGACGTCGGGCGGGGATCTGGGATCTGACACGCACTAATGTGCCGATGAGGATGTCGGACGGAATGTTTGAGATGATGTGTGTGCAATGTCCTGCCTGTTGTAGCATGTGCAATGTCCTGCATGTTGTAGCATGTGGGATCACGTGCACAGCATCCCGTAGCACATCAGAGGTCGTGAGATAGAATGACTCGTGCTGTGTGGAAGCCATGTGCTGGGCGTGATTGGTGCAGAACGTGTTGGTTTTGTAGCAGGGGTCTGGACTGCGGGTGTCATTGGTAGGAGGAAACGACCGAGTGCCGTGGTGCTGGACCGGTGTAGTTGGGGGTTGTGGGGGGAGGCGTGGAGGTTGATGGGAGATCATCTGGAGCGTGGAGAGTGTAGAGGCGTCCATTAGACGATGATTGGAGCGGTAGTGATACTTGAAGGACCTGAAATGTCATTGTGATCGTGGTCTATGGTTGCCATGATAGCTGTTGCTTTGGTTTGTTCGAGAATAACAGATTTTCTCGAGAACGTGGGACTTTGTATCGAGAATTAGTGACCGACGTCGTGGGGTTGATAAGAAAAATGCCGGGTGTGATGAACCCTGCCGACCGTTGAACGTTGAACGTTGACGAAGTTCCAGTGCCAATGTGGCTCGGGTGTAAGAGACGCTTCTTGGCGACACATCCGACATACCGTTCCCAAATCTAGGTGCATGGCCATGGAACGTGCACTTCTGAAACGCCGGTAAAGAGCTGCGTTGGTTACCGTCTCCGGCGTAGAGCATTTCTCCGTCGAACGTGGATGTGGTGTATCTTAGCTATTCCATACAAAAGCAGTGAATAGTCGTACTGACATGGTGAGCTAACAGTTTTGTAGGTTAAGTATGCCGGCACGCATTGGCTTGTGCTGCGAAGTCGTAGCTGGATTTCCCTGCATTGACAGGAGGGCGTATCAAACGACAACCTGGTCCGCGGAGTGGCATCGTTATGCTAACACAGTTTTCAGCCGTGTATGCTGACCAGGGATGTCTTGTGAATGCTGCTCACTCGCACAGGTCGGTATGTCTAACAATGTCCTAATGAAAGTAATGGTCAAGATGCTTTCTTCATGAATCATTACTGTTAATCTTGAATGGGTAACCGGATTAGTGCAATTTTTACATCGACATCGATGTCGTGGGGGGTTTGTACGACTATTGCAGTCAAAAGCCCCAACCCAGAGGTACAGCATTCTGGCATGGGGAACCCTGACCAAAACGAAGACCCGTAGAATTGTCGAGCCCTGTCGGTATGCTGCAGAGAGTTGAAGTCCTGGCTCGCGGCTCGCGGATGCAAGATTAAATAGGATGCGTGCATGACAGAGAGGCTGGCTGCAGTAGTTCACTTCGGGCGATTGTGGATCCTAACGACATGGGCATGTAGCTGCATGGTCTGTTTGCTAAATCATCCAAGGCGACAAAACATCTTCTCAGACTTCTAGATACTGATAGTAATTGTTGATGCTTATCTGAGTCTTTCAGTTGCAGGGTGGCTGAATGCAGAGGTCGGCCATGAGAGGCAGTTGGTTCTGACGTATCGGAATCGTGCGCAAAATATAATCCATCTTAACGATCGGTTGTTGGATGCCGTGATGAGTTGATCAGGCCGCATGGCGTAACTCTGTAGCAACCCGTGTGCGCATTGGCAAATGGCAAGCACATCGTACTTTACGGATATGAATGTGGCTAGGAGGTCTGAGGTCATCCATCAAGAACCTACATGTGAGAACTCTAGAATCGTAACGAATGCATGATATGCACAATGCAAGTGTGAATGAGGTGCTTAAACCAAACCTCTGTCACGTTTACTGCATGTGATGTCCGCGATTTCTCAATACAATTAGCCTGGTGGTAAACCTGTATTGACATTGTCCTGCATTACCGGCCACACTCAGTTTGTAGTGGAACATTAGCGATGACTAGCCGAGCAAAGTAGATGTAGCTTAGCTAGGATTGATATAGCACTTGGTGTTTGTGCAATGATCACTTCGTCGACAATGGAGGAGGTGTGGGGTCGTACAACCTTGGGGCCTGTGATTGCGCGATCAGTCACGCTGCAATATCAGTACAAGTTCGAAATGAGTGGGGAGGACTCATTCTTTTGAGATCAGTAGTGCATGGAGATGTCCATTTGCTGATATAAAACCGGACTCTACTGCGGGGACTGCTGCTGCATTCACATCCTCCACGTTTCTCTGTACCAACTCGGCGACAGGAACTCGCCATTAGATATCAACCTCACCTCTGTTGCCACAGATCACATCCCTTGATGCAGCGGTGTCGACTTTTCCGATCTCAGTGTAGCTCCTCGAATGCGTCCCACCTTGCAACAAGGTAATTGCATTTTAGAAGGCGATCTCCCTACTGGATTCGAAGAAAACCAAGATTCGACGATATGTGCTACTATGAAAAGATCCACTTCATTCCCTGTGGCCATACAGGAAAGCGGCGTATTCAACACTGCCATTTTGCACGTAACGACCCCAATCACCAGTGCTTTGGCGCGTGGAATATCAAGCGTGAATGGTCGCAGTACGAGACGACATGCGATGATTGCCTGAAGCAAGGTCGATCAAGTTCCAAACTCGGCCCCAAGGATGATATGAGGGCGCACCATGAACGAGAGTCTGACAATGAGTCGCCCACATAGCTCGTAAGTATTGTTCGAAAAGAAGAACGAACGTGCCTAACGCCCTACAGATCTGCTCTCGGGTCGCCTGATAGATCTTTTCGTCGATGACTCGAAATGCCACAATGTGGTGGTAGAATGTCCAACGTCGTATGGAGGTGGAGAAAAGCCCAGGTTGTTCGGGTTTTTTACGCGGCTGTAACGCATCCCTGAACAGCTTGCATGTACCCCTAGATTATTTGTTAGTGGTGGTGGAGGTGATTGATTCGATACCTCATCACGACGTCGTCCGACTTGAATGAATAATAAAAACTGTTATTGGTAAAGTGGGCGCAACCGTTTCTTCCAGTCATATCACAGAGTCAGTGCACGATGTCAAGAGCGAGCCAATGTTGAAGTTGTATTGCCCGCGCTCTTTGGCCAGATGATGCCTTTCGATGGGCCTCGCCTCGCGTTGTGTATCACTGGACAGGACTACGAGGGTTTGAATGATGCCATAATCTTCGTCAGAGATCGGTGATGATGTTCACTTAGCTAGTACTAACGAAGCTGGCTGCTTTGTAATTTGTGCTGCTTAATCGGCCGGAAGCTGGCGATTGGTGCTGGCGAAATTCTGACGAAATTCTGTTGGCCATGACTCGGCCCATGGTTGTCAAGACTCGGTCACACAACATGCTTTATTGGCAGGTGGAGCTCAGATACCCCTCTGGCCAGAGTGCGATTGCTGCGTTCCGCTTGTTATTCGAGCCTGCCAGACGAGACTATAAATTCGAGATCCCCTCAGACTGCAGTGTTCCCACAATATTGTAACGCTTGCTGAAAAAAGTATACCAGTCCTCTAGAACTTTCTTCTGTGAGTCATCGAGGTCGTCGTACTCTGGCTTGACATCTTCGGCCTTTAATGACGAGAGGGCGAGCGCGCGGTTGGGTTCCTTTCCTGCGAAGACTGGCCGAGCGTACGAGTCAGCGAAGAGAGCATACAGACGGAAGGATGGCAAAATCGGGCTGGACGGACCGTGATACTGCTTGCCAGGTGCGTAGGACTCCTTGCCGGTGACATCGAAGACGGTGCCCTGTGACGAAGTATTAGCCGTCAATTTCTACCCGTCCTGAGAAGCCCCAGAAACAAAAAAGGGATAGCACACCTTTATGGCAACGTATAACGGATACCCTTCATGTTCACCTAGCGACAAAGGGTGAGTTTGGACCCATGGGGGCTGTCCAACCGCGCTCACCGTCGCATTTGGAGAGGTATTCCCGGGTGATGACGTCGTCTTTGGGCGGGTCCAATTGAACAGGCTGTTTTGGCTCAAATTTTCCTTTCTGTTCGCTTGCTTCCGACATGGTGATGGCCGGGCAGTGGATGTTGTAGGGTGGTGCAAGTTGATAGAGTTTGGAGAGGAAGGGACGAAGCGGGGGTAAGTGGCGCACCAGCCACGCACCAGCCACACTTTGAGTCACATGACGTTTTCATTCCACCATCTACATGTTGTACTCCGTTGCTCTATCACTCTGTGTCGCCTTTCGTGGGTCGAAATGTCACTATGATTCAATTGAGCATCTGTATCGTCGCCATCCAGTGCGACAACAGCATGCCAAACTCGGTTATCGGTCGAAGCGTATTCTGGAGGACAAAATAACTCATGTGATGATGTGATTAAAATTGACGTGATACCTCGCTATGTCAACATGCAGTGTGCTGTAGCGTAATCGGAGGTATCCAATCAGGTCTGAAAAGGTGTTCCTTGCTCTATGTATACGATGGACCGTACAAGCATAGACACGAGTCCCTTAAAGCCTTGGGGAGCACAGCATGCTTCCATATTGATTCTCAAATCTTCACAGGCTCGTTCACCATCAGACCGACTAAAGAACGGACGATTTCGGCTGCAGCTAAGACAGTGGTCTCTCCTGGGTTGTCATAGATGGGCGCGACCTCGACTGAAAGTCATACGTTAACGCAGGTCGTCACACTGATCAAAGAGCTGTGACTTACCAACGTCTGCACCAACCACTTTCAGTCCACGAAGACCGTCAAGTACAGACAGTAGTTCGCGCGTCGTCCAGCCTCCGACTTCTGCTGTGCCAGTCGCTAATCCAAGCGTTAGTGATTGATTAAGACAACCTCCAACGAGCTATCTCTTGCATCACAACAGCCAAAGTTGTATGCGATGCGTCCAGAACACGATTGCAGGGGCCTGTTGAATTGAACTGGGCCGGCTTACCCGGTGCATACGCTGGATCAAGAACATCAATATCCACACTGATGTACACCAGAGAATCTCCCACCCTACTCTTGAGTCTCTGAATGATCCCAGACACACCAATTCGATCTATATCCCGCGCCATAACGATCTGGAACCCACATCGCAAGTCGTTTCTAAGGTCTCCTTTTGGACGCACCATTGGCGCTCGAATACCAGCGTGAATCGAAGTATTGCGAATCAATCCCTCCTCGTGGGCAATATGCAGAAATGTCCCGTGGTTTATCCCTCTAATCGTCCAGAATCAGTTGATACGTCGGGTAAACGGTCTTCTTGGTCTCCTTACGCATAGTGCGAGATGCCCCCGCCTGGGCTTGCTTAGCTTCTTTTCACTTCAAAGTTTATATCGACTCACCTAAGACTTCTGGATCCCACGTGTCTTGTAACCTGAATGTCAGTCGTAAACGGTCGAGACTGACAGGTTGGCTCACCCAAATGGCTATCAAAGTGGATCACGCTAACTTTGCCCCATTTTTGATGGGTCGATCGCAACGCCGATAACGTAGTTGTGTGGTCACCACCCAGAGTAACGATTCGAGGAAACGGGTACTCGCTTGAGTTTCCAGAACGACCAGAGGTGATCTGCGGTTCCACTCAGCCCCGTCCCCGTCGAAGCTACCAAAGCTCCAGACTCTCACAAACGCAGATTGGGTTCCTGGAACTGACCTTGTGCGACTCGTCCAATTGTTCTAGAGCGACGGTGTTGTCCTTCACAGCTTGCGTTAGCATCTTTACTCGATTGTCCTTGGCGTAATCGCACTGACTAAGAACGTCAAAGGAGCGTCCCCGCAGTCGACAACTTTCGCCCAATCGAGAAACACGTTCTCGCCTGGCATTCAGAACAAGTTAGCTGAGCCCCGTTATTCAGGCTAGTGTAGACAGCCAAAACCTTTCGTATCCGATGGACCCGCACCGAAATTCCGCTGACGAGGACCATGATGTTCGGGTCGAATTCGTTTTACGTTACGACTTCCTATGCAAGTCGCCTGATTGTGCCGGCGGTACTACTAGCGGGCGTAACACACACCAAGCAGCCCAGAAGGAATACCCAATCAACCAGAAGCTCGCTGTCGTGAGAGATGGACTTCGCATGTACATACCAGTCTCAATGTCCCATTCATCGGGAACAATCCTTCGTGAACCCTGTCGAATCCCCCCCGGACCATATCGGGCGCCAGGACGTGCCGTCACTCCCTGCAAAGGTTAGCGCCACACGCAACATGAGAACGTGAGCACTGCAAAAACGCTCGGCAAATGTATCCCGACAAGCCACAGCATCTGTCATACTCCTAGAGCATGCTATTTTGCCAAATACTGTTCCACGCATCTCCTCCCTTTGCATCGTTGACGTGTACCAAGGGCTGAGCACGTTTTGGGGGCCAGATGTCGCTTGTAGCTTTACACGACGTACGCGCTCAAATGGACCCAAAGCCAATTGCTCCCACACCATCTAGCAAGTGCAACAAGACATTAGACTGAACTCACTGTATCAAACGGCGCCCCTAATATCGCAATGTCATACTTCTCCACCTCTTCACCCTCGCCCGCAAGACAATGCACGTAGGGCAAATTCGCATATGTCGTAAGACCCGCAAACATGGACCCAGTGGTGACATCAATGCCCCCTTGCCCAAACAGACGCTCCTGCGACTGATAGCCCGAGACGGACGGGAATGTGATTTTGCGTGCGAAGGCGCGGGACGACGATTGGAGGATGAGGAGGTGGGGCAGGAGCTGGGTGAGCTGCATCGCGGAAGGCATTCGCAGGGGCGCAGGATGAATGCAATTGAGTCGTACAAGATAAAATTTGGGAGTTGGACGAATGTGGGCGAGGAAACGAACTTATCGCAGTGTTATTCAGAGCTTGATGTCAGTGACGAGGGAAGGGCGCTAGGCAAGAGTGGGGAAAGCGGCACATCCGAGGACCGCGGCGTGGGATGTCCCTTCGACCTCACTATTCCACCCTTTTTCCTTTCTTTGTACCTCCGATACTGCCAATCTTCTTGATATCCATACACTATGCCACTGTTGATTCAGCCTCGAAGAAGCGGGCGGCTGTACAAATAGTTATGCCCAATATCATTGACTCAGCTCTCCATCGCCTCGCCCCCACCCTACTGCTAACGCCTATCGATGCCTGAGATAGCTCTGGATTGTCTAATTTAACTTTCCTTACTAACCGCGCCTACAAGAGTATATTTGTAGCTTTCATTCGAGCGTAGAAACGGGTTCTCCTCGAACTTTCGTCTTAATAACTTCATTTGATGCAACAATGGTTTCATGCTCTGCGCGGCTACTAGCCCTGGGAAATAATTGGGTAGAAGCAAGTTGTCAATTTCGACGCGAGTATGAGTGCGTGCGGATGTTGTTTTCGATCACGTGCTGACAACGAGCTGATACTGCAAGGAATCTGAAGCAGGAAGACGACTGCGCGATAAAGATTTTCAAATTTGAGCACTGCAAAATTGAGACTGATCTTCAATGGGCTATTCGACTGCTAGACAAGTCGTGTTGAAGGCACCTCCCGAGGTAGGTATCGGATCAGGTGACCCTGATTCAGCGGGAAAAAACATCTGAAGGGTTGTTTACCAAGTTATTCCCGTAAAATCGATCCATCGCTCGTACACGACACTTTCTGGCTTCGAATTTCACGCTGTGTAAATTGTTGAATGCAGATGATCAAGTCCTTGTTTTGCTTGGCGAAAGTGAGTGTCTGGCAACGTGGCCCGCTTATTTAGCTAATTTGCTTCAGACCTTCTTCCCATTGATCGCCCATCGACAATTTTTGCTGAGTCTCTATTACCTTGATACACTGTTTTAGTGGCTAACATCACCTAAGCGCGTGCCCATCGACAAGATTCTCGGCAGGGTCCAAGTGCATGTACCGGGTGTTGGCACGTCGGGAGGGACCCCTGCTAGTGAACAGCCACGCGCTTAGGTGCTGTTGGCCACTAGAACAGTGTACCAAGATGACAGAGACTCGGATTCTAACTCGATTCAAGAGAGCTTAACGCTGTCAGGCCAATAAGATCAAGCTCTATTGTTGATTAACCTTATTTATTGAGTCTATTGGTTGCTGAAACCGCTGGCAGCGGTTCCTCCTGACGTGCCAACACCCTGCAGCCATACGACGGGCTGTGGCCAATGAATTTGCGTATCGACCAATATAGTAACAACAATACAGTTAGAGGAAATTTGTTTTTGAGTGTCGATCAAATGATAACGTGCCTTGCAAGGCCTGGGCACAGCCTTATCAACCTCATAACGTTACCGATAGCAGAGCAGCTTTCTAACTGGGAAGGAACGTCGTCAAATCAAAACCTCTGCGCCGACTGGTCTATGCAATCTATTACTTTTTTAAAATCGCAGGCTTGCGAAACCTATGTATTAGTTTTGGCTGAGCGATCAAGCAGACTACTCAATCAAATCAAAAGGCCCGTACTCAACCGGGCACAATACGTCTTCTGCGGGAAGTTCTCCCGTGGCAAGGAAATTCTGAACATGCTCAGTCGTACAATTCGAAACCGCAATCCCAATACCGTGCTGCGACCATATCAGTGAGATGTCCATATCAGAAACCGACCAGTACTTACACCAATAGAATCCTGCGTTAGGATGCGCGAATTAGGGAAGAACTCCGCCATCTTCTCCTGGCTCGCCGCCACTGGATCGAGCTTGTTCGCTAGCCAGAGAATCGGCCGTTCGAGTTCCATGCGCTTGAGATCTATCCACTCCCATCAGTATCGAGATTCAGAATGCACACACGCCCACGTACCTTGCGAAATCACCTGCGTCTCGGGCGCCTCAATCTTCCAATTCCAGCACCTCGGCGGCACAAGCCCCGACCACAGTTCGCCAAAGTACTTGCTCGTCTCCACATTCTTCTGCACATACTCGCCGAACTTCTCCGGCGACGACAGATTGTTCCGCCCATTCTGGTCATTGCACGCAATCGTCACGCGCGCCTGCTGAGGATTGAAGTCGGGTACGAACGTCGTATCCCTTGGCACCAAACCCTTCGTCACACCCGCCGCAGGCAGTAGCCCAACCAACGTCGTCGCATTCCTCTGCTCCAGCTCTGAGAACACAATCGCGAACCGCAAAAATCCCTGTATATAGCTATACAGCTCCAGAATCGCGAAACCCAGCAGATCGATGTGCGTGACCAGGTACGGAAACTCGACCAACTCCGGATCCGCAACTACGATGGGCTCCGTCTTCAGGTCCTCGAGTATAGCGTCGAAGCGGGCTTGCATGGCATCGGCCGAGCTGTCGTTGCGGTAGAACTGGCATTTGGGGCCCGCGGCGAAGCAGTAGATGAAGAAGGATGCTAGTGCTGCGTCGCTCTGTAGGACCCCGGCTTCCCAGGTCCCGGCGTAGTAATCGGAGTTGTCGGCGATGCCGTCCATGATGAAGCGGCCCATGCGGTCGGGGTACAGGCGGGCGAAGGTGGAGCCGAGGACGCTGCCGTAGCTGGCACCGTAGTAGTCGACTTTTGCTTCGTCCGGGTTCTTGTTCTGGCTCGCGGCGAGCTTCTCGGCGTAATGTAGCATGTCGCGGGCAGTGGCGGGCGTGTTTACGTACTTTGCGGTGGCGTTGAGGGTCTGCGAACACCAGGCGGCGGTTGCGCCGGATTGGCGCCAGAAGGAGTCACGGGAGGAGGGGTCGAGGTAGCCGTGGGTGGGGAGCCAGATGTGGGAGTTGTAGAAGTTGTTGGTGTAGTCGTCGGCGAAGCAGTTCAGGTACGGGCCGCTGTTGTTCTAGAATAGTGATGACTTGTCAGCGCAACTTCTTGAAAGGAACCTCTTGGTTTTAGGTTGACTGCGTGGAAGGAGAGTTGGGCACATACAACACCGCGAGGATCCATGCCAATGATGTTCCAGTCCGAACCGAGGAGAGACACCAGTGACTCGGGAAAAGACGCTTTTGCGCCAGAGTTGGCAGGTCCGCCTGGATTGACGATAATATCGCCTTTTGCGGGTTTCTGAGTAGCCTCGACTCTCAAAAACGCAACGTGTGTGGTGCCGGCATCCAGGTCGTCATAATCAAGAGGCACTTCGAGATTGGCACACGTAAAATTGCCAAAGAAACATGGCGTCCATGTAAGATCTGATGATATAGGGACCTTTCATAGATTAGCATGTTCTGCGCGTATTTTGCAAAGGATGGAGGGTATCGAACTCACTTCTGCAAAGCTAGCCGCCATGCTTTGGTTCGTGGTATTACCACCATACGAATCTCGCAGAATGAGCGGTGTGCTTGTTGCGGCTGCTAATAGCCCGAACCCAGCGATGGAACGTTGAAACATTATTGATGCTGTCGACATGTAAGGAAAAATAAACGATGCCTAGGAAAGATAGCGAATTCAGTGGTCTTGAAATCGGATGGGTAGTATGTGCTCACAGGAGATGGGACTCTGAGGCTATATACTAGCATATAGGAGAGAAGCGCTTGGTATGACGTCCATAAGTAGCTCGCCCTGCCAGATTAAAGTTCATGTGGCTGTGGATAGAGTTAGAGCACTGGAGTTGTCCACCGTCATTGTGGCTTTTCACGTTGCCTTTCGAGTAATATCACTACAGGCGCACGACCAGCGCACGACCGAATGTTCTTGAGGCTGAATGTATGAGGACGATCAAATCACCGACCGGATCCTTTTTTAGGACTCGCATCTCTTGCGTCCCCGCAGATGGTGCGCCGGACCGTGATTGTGGACTTGGCACTTGGCCGACATGTAAGCCGTATCGAGGCATGATGGGAGGCAGTAGCCAATGGCAAGAGCAGAAATAGCAATAGGATGCGTAGAGCTTTGTCAGGCGAGTTGAAACGTGCGAGGCGTGACGTGAGCAAGGCTTGAGCTCTGGCGGCCTGAGGCAAGCGCGGCCACTCTAATAACTCTTCTGGGCCTAATGCGGGAGCAGGAACGTGATCTTGAAAGTTGGTGCCGCCTTGGACTTTGTTCAAGTTTGACATGCTTTATAGAAAATGAGAAGAAAAGAAACTAAATTCGCGCACATGGCGTCGTTGTGCTTTTGGCGGTTCGAATGTTTGAAGTAAAAAGGAAAATAGTGCCAGTGACTGCACCCATGAGGTTTTATCGTGAACATTTATAGGATGGGGGAATTTCGAAACCTCTTCACCGAAGAAGTAGCAATCCGTCTCAATCACCAAGGCAAGCTGGCGCTGCTGGTGGGCAAAAGAATTGTACCGCGGAAAAAAAAACCCAATTCCCTCCACATCACTGTCCGCAAAAATTGGCCAACTAAACCTTACCTGGGTGAAAAGACACGGGCAAGACGTAATAGCTTTGCTCGTCGATGTGACCTCAAGATGCGTAGATTCGAGCAAAGCTTAGCTATTGATATCCTGGAGACGTTCGTGTTGGTCTTATTACCCCAATGAATAGAGTGGCCATTTTAGGACGTATTATACAAAGAATCCGGCGCGAACCCGGCAACTATTTACTTCCGTCTCCTTACAAGGACTATTGTAAACATCTGAAGATGCGATTCAAGAGCAGCTAAACATATTTCGGTAATTTGAACCCACCAGGCACCTGCGACTGAAACACGCCCTCGGGATCATATCTCCTACTCACAGCACTCAAATACCTCACATTATCCTCCCCATAACTAGCAATCGGGTCCTGATCCGGATTCGCATAATTCATATACCGAAACCCGTGCAACAGCCCCATTTCCCGCGCAATCTCGTTTGCTCTCCGAATCATCGTGTCCCCAGCCTGCTTCACGGTTGCGTCTGACGCGGAATAGTTTTCCCATACTGCAGTGAGCAACAGCACGATGGCGTTTCTGTCCGCGGGCGTGGTGCCGAGGACGTTTCCGCCGGTCTTTGCGCCGAACTGCGTGATGATGGTGGGGAGCGGTTCGAAGGCGAGTTGCCAGAGCACGAAGCCTGGTATCGGGTTGGTGGTGATGGTGGAGTTGCAGGCGTCGACGATGCGGCTTAACAGACTTGCTGAGACACTGTATGTCGCTGTGTGGAATTGCCATGAGAGAGGTGGGGTTGCGGTTTCGTTGGAAAAGGTGCTGAGTTTGGTCGTTTTTAGAGATTGGGTGGTTCCTGGGACGGCGAGGAAATCTTTGTATACGGTTGGGTCGGCGTCGGGTTTCGTGTGAATTGCAGTGGTCGTGATGTCTTGCCAGTATGAAGATGGCTTCCAGGTGAGTCCGAGGACTAGCGAGGCGTATTGGTCGTAGTTGCGTGCATCAGCTAGGTCTGAAAAGGCCTTGAAAACGGCCTCTCGTTCGGAGAATGGACTTGAGATGGGACCTGCTAATATTGGGCCCTGATTGAAAGTGGCAAGGTCAAAGCGCGTTACTATTCCAAAGTTATTTCCACCACCCTTTAAGGCTTTGAATAGGTCTTGGTTGAACGTTGCATTGGCATTGATGAGTTGACCGGAAGCAAGCGCAATCTACGTATTCAGTTAAACGTCTGACGTCCGCGGGGAGTATCGTACCTCGAAATTGACCACATTGTCACATGCCCAACCGACTCGCGGGGCAAAATAAGAGATTCCTCCACCCAGCAGCAGGCCTCCCACTCCAACCGCACCGTTCCGCCCCCCAGCAACAGAGACATTGTACGCATCGAGATATGTGTAAATATCTTGCCACGACGCACCAGCGCCAACTGACGCCTTTGTCCGACCCGCGTCGAGAGCGACTGAATTCAACGCTCTCATATCAATAGTGACTCCATTCTGAATATTCGCGAAGCCCTCAGCAGGCGCATGGCTCTGCCCACGAATCGCGAATTCGCAATGCTCAGTACCAACGAGGATAGAGACAGCCTGCGCGACATCGGGCGCAGATTGGGGCGCAAAGAAACAGGCGGGTCCTATGCGCGATTCTTGAATCGACCAGTATGACTGCTGGGCCGCTAGGTATGCATCGCTCAAGGGGTACAGGACTTGCGGGCCGAAAATTTTGGCAAGCTGTGCACACTGGCAGCGATGAATGAGCGGACGATATTCGAATATGGAAAGGCTCTTCTTACACATGAAGCGTTCACCATTGTTTTGTGGTAGCCGGAATCCCAGAAAATAACGCCAAAGAAGGGCAGGAACGAGTGACAAGCTTTAAGACAAGCTTCGCTGCAGTTGGTCGGCCCGATATCTCCATGAAGCCTAGTCGTGGTACAAGGGTATTAACACAAAAGGCAGGTCAGGGAGGCTAGGGAGGCCTGATGGCCATTGATTCTGCTTTGACATGTGCAAAGTGTGCAAAAAGTGCTTAGTACGCGATAGCATTCTAAAAGAAAAAAAATTAACCAGGAAAGCGCGCCGCTCGTTATTAGGGAGTTGAGGTGGGTTGAGATGGGTGTGGAGGCAAAAGTACCAAAAACATTCCACAGAGAGGATTCGCTGCTCGTCACCGACGCAACTACTAATTCTCCGCTCACCGGCTTAAATATAGGAGAGCGAACGGGGTCCGTTGTTCTCCGGCAGCTATGGTGGAATGTATCCATTTCATGTGGCAAATAAAATATAAAGATATTTTTTAAATCTTGGATGTGGAATTCCTGGCCGATTCTCGCCGTTCTAACTATCAAGCAGACCAATAGGCTCCAGAGTGCGTGCTTTAAAGTGCGAGCAGGCGCTCTGGAATGGCTCGAGAAGAATTTTACACATGTGGAGATCGCGCACGCACCTCCGGTGGGACGGGGATTTGGCGGGTGGACCCGCAACCGACCAATCAGCGTTATGCAAAGATGGTCTTTAGGGCTATCCTGGAGAGGGTATATGTGCATAATGGCTTAACATAGCAGCTGGCGGTCAAAAGGAAAGCCAGCAGGAAGCTGCCAAATGGTGCCGAGACAGACGAGGTGGTGACGCAAAAGAGGCCGCCTGAGTCCTTGGCGGCGGGTCGTCTACTTGTTGAGCAACGTGCATGTGTGGAGAAATACATATTCAAGTAACAGCGTCGTAACACAATAGGTAGGTCGGAGGCCCAATAACATAGATTCTGCCTTGACTTGTGTCCTTGACCGTAACACGGTAGCAATCTCAAGCCAAAGGCTCAACCAATGGAAGGAATCAAGAAACAGCGTGCCCATTCATGCATAGATGCGCGAGGCATGAAGCACCCTTGCGCTCGTTGGAGCCAACAAGAGCTGAGGGCGCGAACAGCTCATTGTGGCAATGTAAGGCTGAGACTCTTGTGACGCGCGACTTCTCTAGATACAAGCAGCCAGACAGAACCGGCGACCTTGTACCTAGTATGCGTATGGTATTGAATTACTTATTTCGTTAGAGAGTAACATCATTTAAAGTAGTATCAGATGGAAGGCCCCCATGCCTGTTGGTGGTGTCGCGCGTGATGTGGGATGAATATTTTCATGTGGCGCCGGCGGAGCCACTATGGTATTGAATTATCGATCATTTCATCTAGCTGGCAGATAGCACAAGCTGATCAAACGTTGCACGGAAATCCTGTCGCTATCTGCAGCTCCAATGAGCTTTTACTCTGACCCACTGGACTGGATGTGGTTTCGATCCTTGACCGGAATTTCAATGATGGAGCGGGGGACATCAGATATCATTGGGCCACGTATACAAGTAGCACTAGCGCCTTACACATGCGAGGATGAATTTCAGTCTTTTATAAGTGTCAAGGCTCACATATAATCGCGACTTGCCTGCAGCTCATCTAAGTGAGTGAACCGTCTCTGCTTTCTCCTCTCATCAAATTTCCCCTTGACAGCATGGAGGCACTGTGCACACCTCGTCAGCACAGGGATGTTAGGAAAGTGGACAATGTACGAACATGTCTTTCCTGTGGTGTTACAATAGTTGAGATGCAAACTTCGGAGACCGACGAAATATTGAACTCTACCAACGATACGCTCGTCATTCGGAGATACGACTACAGGAAGCTGAATTACGAGCTTGGCCAAGAAACCAGACTAGTGGTGGTGCATCCTGGAGACCCGCAAGAGTCGTTACGTTGCGAGATTATCCATATCTGTTGGATAGATGACAGGCAACCGAGTAACAAGTAGATAGTTGATTGATTGAAGAGACTACTCAGGATGCTGAGAACTATAAATACACGCGCGAGCTCACGTGATTACACACACCCTTGATGCGAGGGCACCGAGCATCAATACTGAGCTCCCACAACGCATAGAGTTGATGAAATAACACCCCGATGTTGATGTACACCCCCGGAACTGCACGATGAAGTTCCCTGAGGTATGAGAAACCCTAGATGCGCTCAGAAACAGAGGGGTTGACATCTCCCAACTGGGGCGACAGCAGTTCAATCCCTGATTGTCGCATCCGTCAAGAGCCTTGTCGTTGCCCCTGAGCCTACGCATCTGGGTCGAAGGCTGCAAAAAGAAAGACTGGGCAGCAGAAACAGCGCAGCAAAAAGGAAAGCCACCCAGAGTTCACATGATTGAACTCTGAGCAGCAAAAAGCGGCGATGCACCTTATCTCAATGTCTCTCCTCCACATCCCGTCGCGGGACTCGAACCCAAGGCATGATTCATATCTCAAAGAATGGAGTGTACGGGAATCAAACCTGCTCACACACAGCAACCGTGTGACACTCCGAGGCCCATGCCTTCCATATCCCTTGCACAAGGCAGAAGATGAATGAAATGCCGGTGTAGCATGTACATATAGTACCAGAAATGAAGCTCACAATGCGAGAGCGCAGTGAATTGGAACGCAAGGATGCGGGGAATGAGCTGCATCAACGATGCGGGCAACAAACGTAGACAGCGCAAACAGTTGAGCTGCTGCGTCGACGTCACGATGCAGGAGCTTGGTGTCTCAAACGTCGAGCGCAGCCATTTGCCCGGCAAACAATCCAATAGAACAACAGGAGATCCGCAGACAAAGGAAATGGAGTAGCAAAGCAACAGGCAGCGCGCAATTTGTAGGACTGAATTGGATTAAGCGCGCCAGTAGGCCAGTTGATTCAGTTGAGGCTGGACATCATCCATTTGATTGGCCTCTGATAGATGAACCCTCAGATCCATCAATCCCAACTGCCTTACAAAGGATTGGTGCTTTTGCTTTGGCAAAGTCTTTGTCAGGCCATCGGCAGGCATCTGATTTGTAGGCATCCAGGCTACTTTGATTTTCCCAGCCTAAACTTCCTGTCAAAGCCATAAGTTATGGATATCAACATGTTTGAGCTTGGTTTGTAGGCGCTCAGCGTCTACGGTAACTGCTCGTACAGTTTGCTGATTATCACAAAATAGCGTTGTATCTGTGATTCTGTATCCAGAACAAAGTTGATATTGTGGAAGAATCTCTCCCACCATTCAACTTCACTGTGTATCGCTTCATGGAGAAGTGAGCCTCACAGAAGCGCCACAGCTCAGCCACTGCAGAACTTTGGGCAGTGTTCCGAATCGGAGCTGATGCGGAGTCACCGTGCAGAGTCCTGACTCAGGGCACAGTCGGACTGATGTCGGTGGGAACAGGAGTATTGGCAAGTCAGCCAGCCTCGACTCTTGGCAATCAGTTATAAGGAGCCGTGTCGGAAAGGTAGCTGAGTAGTTTTTTGTATTCTCTTTGTACCAGGCCTATTGGCAGCTATTGATTTGAAGTGACCCTTTCTCCAACACGCACTCCCATATGCCTCTGAGTGAGATCCCACCAGATTCGGATCCTTAGCTGACCAGCGCCGTTACACACTGGCCATGGCGGAGAGAGATGAACTCTGCCTCAGTAGTCAATTTAGTGACACACTTCTGCAGTGCAGCTTTCCACTCAATTGGCATGCCGTAACACATCAAGAGATAGCCTTGAGAGCTTCTTCTTGTGCTGGGTTCATCGGCAAAGGCGGCATCCGAAGCTTCCATGAAGATTGGCGGAGTGATGAGCTCAGGGGCTTTGAGTTCAGGAGACACGTCCTCCTCCCCTCCACTTTGCCGGAAGTGGATTCTCTCCTGTATCTTTCCGTTGGCAGTGAGGGCCAGATACTTGTGAAACAATAGGTACTCCCATACTCCATGTAGAGATCTCAGGTGCTTTGTCCCAGGATTGATGAGATGGCGAGACAGTCTGAATGAGCTCTTGCAACCTCAGGCTTTGTGAAGCAGGTAAGAAAGGCCAAGCAACCAGTGAGCTCATTGTATTACTTCTTATGAGGCTCACTGGGTTCCTCCTCACTGGGTTCAATATGGTTATTGTGGAGTGGAGCTCCTGGATCCTTTTCAGGGGTCCTGATGCTGTACTTTGCGGCGACCTTGTCAATAAAGGAGTCCTGAAGAAGCTAGAGCTTTCGAGCTGCTCGATCGTGTACAACTCGGATGCCCAGGAATCATTTGTGTATCGGCGCTGGTCAGCTAAGGATCCGAATCTGGTGGGATCTCACTCAGAGG
>ML996305.1:0-45022 GCA_010093805.1 Polyplosphaeria fusca | reverse complement strand
CCTGGGGGGGAAATCCACGTCGATCAATCTCTAGGATCCACTGTACTAGAGATTGCTCCTCTAGTAGGTGTAGCTTTCGTTTCTGGGCGTTGGTTGAAGCTTGGGGGAGGGCGCCCTTCACGCGTCGACGGAGGGTTGTTTCAGGAATATCGTAGATTCTTGCAGCCTTTCGAAGACTTGATACCTGCTTATTCTGAATCGCCTGCCTTGATAGAGCTAATCTACCTTCCTTCTGGAGCTGCTGGACGTTGTGGTGTTGAGACATCGCGTGTTTGGTGTAGGACGCGTCGGGATTTTGGTGGGGTGCGCCACTGACTGATGTGCGCCGCTGAGTGATGGGACACGTTATCCAAGCGAGATTACCCTTATATAAGCGGAAGTTGGTCCTTTGGGAAGGCCAAGACATCCTATCCTGTCTGACGAAATGGGTGGGCTGACATGAGGCGATGTTGAAATTAGCCAAGAGCCTCAAAACTAAACCTGTAGACCGATCAGCCATTCAATTCGAACGTCATCGCAACTCAGGGATTCATGACAGGGGCTATATGGTGCGTCGATCACGTTCGCGGAGCGATGTGGGATGGTCGGGCCTAGTCGCAGTCCGTGCCCAATCATCTTGGCGCCAAGGATCACCAGCCACCCAACACCAGCCTCCTCCCCCAGCCATCCGTTCCCGCCATCCGTACCTGCCGTAGTTTCAAATTGGTAAACTATGGCTGGGGTAATGGATTTAACTGCTCGTGCTCGATCTGTGCGATCTCTTCCTGTCTCTCAAACTTTTCACGGGACGTCACCAGCTTGTCAACCATTCCATAACCTTCATATTGCGCCATGGACAGACAATACCCAGATCATGCGCGTTATGATCGCTATTCTCGAACAACCCACTCTGTATCACCCACAAGGCCTGAGCCCGTTGCTTCTACCGATGCTCGAGGAAGAAGACGCAGCGCCAAAATCACCGGTCCCCGTTCAATCCCCCACAGCGGCGCAAAATGCGACAACAACATTTGTAGTGCCCCGTACATCGCGGCCGACGATCGGTTGTGTCCGGGACCGGAAGGCCTCCAGTTGTGTAGCGCATGCTACAAACGCTTCAAGATTGAGCGCCGGCGAGCCAGGGAAGCGCAGCGCGCCATCACAGACGACTGGAAGAAACCAAAACGACTTCGTCCAAAGTTGAACACGGCTTCGACTGAGGACTCGCAGAAATCGGCCACTACCATCGCCGAGGCAGCTAGCCCAGATCATTCACAAAGGGATTTGCCTCCAGCATTTGACGAAACTCATGCACGCCAGACGGACCAGTACCATGTCGAAGCACCAATCTCTGGACCCTCTGGACCCCACAGCAGAGAGCCCATTAAACAACCCTCTCCTGTTATCACGCCATGGTCTAGAACTGAGAAGACTTCGAGTCTGCACAACTTTCCAACCTCTTCTCTCAACGAGTACGGCCGGCAAAACTCGCGACCGCCCCGACGACACCGGTCGCGGCGCGAAAGAGATGACGAAAAATATATGCGCAACGGCCGAGCTGGATCTGCGTCGACATATGGCGAGGCCGAGTTCTACAAATATGGCAGAGCAGAGGAAGGTGGTTATTACGACGACCAGCGATATTGCTGCAGCTGTTTTGGCAGAAAACGCAAATGCGTAATCATCGGATTGGCCGTAGTTTCGGCTATTGTGCTAATCATCATCATTGCGCTTGCGGCTACGCTCTCGCGCAAGCGTGGGTTCAACTACACAGCTTCGACTGCGCAAGTGAACAATACGATGGCTTTCGACTCAGGCGGTGCGACTCGAAAGAGCGTCAACGACACAAGTATTGGCATTGGTGCCGGGACCGACACCTACACCTACTATCAAGGCAATGCATCGCTGTTCCCACCAAAGGAGCGATGGGTCTCATTTCAAGATATGTGGGATAACAACCTGGACACATTCAAATACTCCTGTGGGTGGCTGGGATATGGCAAGGACAACACCCCCGAAATTATCCAGGACATCTACAATGCGATCCAAGACCGAGCAAACGCTTCACTCGTGGACCACCGCATCATTCTCGCCACCATCATACAAGAGACCAACGGATGCCCGTTGAACCCATCCACCACCTCATCCGGCGGTACGAGGAACCCGGGCTTGATGCAGTCTCACAATGGGCATGATTACGATTCCAAACACAGCCGGCTTTCGATTCTTCTGATGGTCCAGGATGGCACACAGGGAACAAAGCATGGATGGGGTTTGGTGGACAATCTGAACACATACGGCAACCCTTACAAGGCGATGCGAGGCTACAACAGGTGAGCACTTTGCTGATTTAATATAGATTGTCGCTGACTTTTCGTGCAGTGGCTACATACCCGACAGCGGAAATCTATCGGAGAAAGCTGGTGCGACAGCCTGCTACGTGAGCGATATGGCGAATCGTTTGACGGGGTGGGTTCGGGCGAAGTCGACTTGTCCAGATGACACACACTGAACAGTGACGAAATTGGTCGACTGATACCGTATCATGTACGGCTGTCGTATCATCCTTTAACTCTCACGTCTCGTCCGTCAGCGCTTGGCGCCGAATAAGAAGGACAGCAAAGGGAGCGTGTCCGCTAAAAACGAGCTTTTGAAAGTGCAACACGGCTGCGTATATCCGCATCATCGAGCCGCGATGGACACGCCGTCCCATGGTGATCGCCTGGAGATTGACAAGGACATTCAAATGTAGGAAACTACCTTGCCTAGATAGTCCGTTATCGACTTTGGCAAGCGTCTTATGATCTTTAATATTTAAAGTAATCGTCGACGAAAACAATAATATACCCGTTTACTGCAACCTTGACCTTCAAAACGCCTTCCTACTACATTATGCGTGCAAACGGAGAGCAATGGGCGTACTGAATTGTGCGGACTGGAACCAGACTCTAGTCCAAACTAGGGCACACCGGCATTCTAATCGCGCGCACCCATACTAGACAAGGAATCATCAACAAGGGGTCTTAAATTCGCAGAAATCGAGTACTACTCCAGCTTTGGATTCATTGCGCTGGCAACCATCGTCAAGCTAGCGAGGAACGCATCATACTGAAACAGCTCAAGCGACTCTACGCCCGTATCGACCGAGGCCAAGCAGTTGGCATGTATATTCCAGCTGGTGTTTGTTCATCTTACCATTGGCTGGTAATTTTACAAGCACCTCCGTTCAAGCGGCTCCAAAAGAAAACCCCATGAAGTCCATGGGTGAGCTTAATGGCTCTGCAGACGTACCAAATAAGTGAGCCTCAACGAGAGAATCGCCTATACCAAAATGAACTCTGATTCTGCATAGTCGTCGAAGACCTGCTTTGGGACCCTCTCGATGTTCGCTTGGCCGACCCTGCGATACGTATGATCCGAAGCGCCCGAAACAGGGACAAGAAGTACAGTCGATAAAGCGTAAATGTCACCCACTGGCTCCCTTGAATAAACACGCCGGTCATTGTACAGCACCAAACAAACCATAGACAAAGGCACGTCTCGAGAGCATTCGTCGAAACCAAGATACGTTCGGTAGTGCTCAGACGAATGGCCGAATCGTAATCTCATCGTTGCTCTGCACTTGCACTGATTTGTGCCATAGTCGATGTCGACGTCTGCGACCGTAAAGATCTTCCCAATGCCAGATATTGAGGCGTGCACGAGTTTCGAGATGAGAGGTTCTGCGGACCATTGTATCGATGTGTTTGTCAGTCGTACGCACGGTACCAGGCCCTCGCTCGCGAACTCAAAGGAGCACTTTAGTTTGAGCCATGACCAAGAGGGGATGTTGAGTGCTTCAACGGCTTCAGTGTCTGGCACAGGGTGCATAAGGACATGAATGCGCCAGAGTAAGCCCTCAAAGATGTGCGATTTCCAAAGGCCGGCCAGCGGTACATCGTTAGTCGCGCGCTGAAAGACCTGCGTGACACCAGCGAGCGCTGCAAATTTGTCTTTTGGGAAAGTCAACTGTCTCCTTGCGTAGGCATCGCAAGCCATTCCCCATTCGTAATAGAGATCCCATGTGGGGAGCTCTGCTTGGCGAATGGTTAGACCGAGAGATGGGAGGGCGTTGTTGATTCCCTCGAGGTGATTGGCAGACACGAGCTTGTCTTCGGATTCGAGCAAGGTCGTGCATTGCCAGTAGAGCTGATCGTCCGAAAACACGACTACCCTTCGCGATAACGAGACTTCTTGAAAGGTCCAGGCGCGGGTGCTCAGGTGGGACCTCTTCAGGAATCTCGTGTCAGGTCGTGGCCGAAGAAATAATCGTTTGGTAGTGACAGTGCCGCTTGTACTTTGATTGTTTTTCTCAAAAGCTTCAATGACTAGAGTTGGCTTTGGATGATGGAAGCACCCGGAGCTTCCATCTCGTCCCCATGCGGCGACAACGGTGATTTGAGCTCCTTCGTAGACTGAAGCCATGCGTGATGCTTCCCGCGCCCAGTCTTCAGCATCGTCTTGAATGATACACAGGGAATCGATCCAAATATAATCAATTCCTAGTCTACGAGAGACTGTGATGGCGTCGCGGTATGTTTGTGGTAAGGAACTCATGTCGATGCCTGCTTGATGATCTAGAAAATTGCTCGAAATCGTTTTGATTGGAAGTCCACCCCCCCAACAATGACTCAACGCTGTGTATGCGAGATGGGCGCCTGCTGGCGGACACACTAGTCGCGGTATTGTCTGAGATATCTCAAGCAGTCTGGTCGGACAGGACGTCTTTAGAGAGTCTTCCAATGCATTGCAATGCTCATGGGTTTCTTTGCAGCTCTTCATCCACTCTGCCACAGAATCAAGCTGGGTGGCAGAATTGAGTGACTCGGAGCTTTTCCATATAGGAGATTCGCTGATTGAGTCTGGCATTGTCAGCGGGTTGCGATTGCCGAAGCAAGCAGTCGTTAACTACCTTCTAGGTGGCACCAAAATTCGACATCGAGACCGATACGCGATGCCATCCATGATTCCGAACTGAATTGCCTCGATGAGTGGAAGTAAAATCTAGACCAATCATTGACCTACGAGCTGTGCGGGAAGAAGAAGGCGTGTGAGGGGTTGGAGTTGATAGCCTTGCCCTTGGGTTCCACCTTCTTCTTGTCCTCGATCATAGAGGCGGCATACGTGCAAAGAACGCAGTCAGGGGTAGGTGCCAACTCTTGCATCAGTCGCTCTCCTTTATTAAGCTCAAATGTGCAGGTTGCTTTATCGAGAAGCATCTCCAGCTGGCGAGAGACGAAGAAGCGACAGAAGCCGCAGAGAGGGGATGAGAAGGCCGTGTAACGAGGCTGCCATGTCGATCTGACAACTGATCTGGTATTGGAAGAAGTCATTTGGAGACGATGGCTTCGGGTTAATCTTGAAGAAGGGTCGTGAGCATGAGAGTGAACGTATCGTTGCTTCAATCTAATCTTATTCAGGATTAGCGCCACGCTAAGTAAACGCCGACCCGCCGACCATCCCTCCTCCGACACGATCAAATCCACAGCCCATCAACACCACGATACCAGATCAGTTTGAGCTTGATCAGCCTCAATCAGGATTAGCTTATTGATTTGATTGGTACGCCGAACAAGGCCGAGCTTATAGGAGCTCCAGCAGCTCAGCAACTTCCGTTTCATACCCACGCGAATGCGAACACGAACACAACGACACGGAAGGACCAATAAAGCTGCTAACAGAGGTAAAGGAGCTCTTAGCGAAGCTCACCGCGCCGATACCATCGATAACAGGAACTGATTACCGGGAGACCACAAAAGGTCGGACTCCCGACACGCCAACGAGTATTCTGTCAGTATTAAGCACCCGCAAGCATGCTCCGCTACCAGCGTCCCATATTGTCATGCGACGTCAACGCCAGCCAGTTCGAGTCGTAAGAGAGCGCTCCTAAGCCGGCCAAACAGCTCTCCCGCAACCTTCGCACCACCGTTCAAACTATCACCAACATCCGTACCTCGATACTAGCACGCGGCTGGGGCGGTGGCTTCGAGTCATCATTCGGAAGCGGAATCGCCACATGAGGAACGCCTTGAAAACTCGTTACTCGACATTCGGGAGACAGGGTGAAGTGTAGAAAAACAAAGAGCTGCGTACATGTGATGCATCCATGGCGTGAGTACTTCCTGACGTGATGCCACCAACTTAGAGGCGAGGCAAAGTATGGATAACGCTAATTCCATGGGTGAGCTGGAAAACTCTGCAAGCGTACCAAACAAGATAGCCTCAACCAAGAGCCCCGACGAAAAGATTCTGCTGAACTTCTGGTACCGAGTATCGCCCACAGTCTTGAAATGACCTCTCTAGCTGACGGATCTTTTTGTCTTCTTCATCCCATCTCGACACCAACACATGCAATAACAACAATCTACCACCCAAAAGCATCGACCTCGAGGTCAAACCTCGTCTTCGAATGCCTCGCTACACTAGCAACAACACCCCTCACATCATCGCACAACTCGCCAGGCCCACACACCACAACACCCACACGCCCATACCCAGCCTGTGCCTCAGCCTGCACCAGCGCCTTGACCTCCAACCGCTCTCCGATCCTGACCTCTCGGTCCGCCACGGTATCCACAACGGCAGCAAGATCCCGCGCAACCGCTTCGTGAATCTGCTTCATGCTCCAAGCAAGTTTGATGTTGGGATGCGCGCCGACGAAGCCGAGAAGCCCCGTGATTCCGATCCCGCCCCCGATCAGAAGCAGGCGGTCACAGGAAAGAAGCTCGCTCGGTGTGTTGTTGTGGTACGGGCCGTCCAGAAGCGTGATGAGGCTTTCGTGCTGTTGCAGAAGCTTTGTCATTCCTGTTGACTTGCGCACGTAGAGCGTGATGCCCGACGTCGTGCTCGCGTGGCTGGCTGCGGGCGCCGTTGCGACTTTGGCAACGTGTTTGTCGTCTGCGGAACCGGAACCGTGGATGGAGGTTGCAGGGCTCGCGAGATGACGAGGTGCGCATCGTAGCGAGGTCGTGGAGTTGACGGAGAAGGGATGATTCTCCCACGGCTTGAGCGGGTTCAGCGTCGGGAAATAAACGTATCCGTGGTGGCCTGGCTTGTTGCTGAATCTTATGCCCGGTATTTCGACTCGGACATGCGTCGTCCCTACCTCGGTGATGTTCGCTCGCCGCACACCGTTCTTGACAATACGAAGGACCCGGAGTATGCGATCGAAAGCCCAAACCGCAAAGGCCGCATACAGCCAGTACTCGTGCGATCCTGTCTTTCCAAAGCGCAGAATAACATGGTACCAGCTTCCCACGATGGTGAAGATGGCCATGATAATGTGTCCGATGAGAAAGACTTCGTAGCTGAAGCGACGCATCCACAAGAGACTGAAAACGGTCATGATGCAGCAGAAGACGGTCCCTACGATGCCCCATTGCCAGTACGGTAGTTTGACGTCGGCCGAGTACGTCCCCGTCTGCACACGTGCGGCCCACAGAAACACCGAGTGAAGGACAGTGTGGATGGTGAACAGCCGGGCCACCCATCGGTGCAAAAGTATAAAGGTAGAATGGGACCAATTGGTCATCCACAGCAATATGTTATTCCGTCCCGCAAACAGAATCAACAAAGGCAGCAGCGCGAACGCAAATTCTCCAGTCCGATATCCAGCATACGCCAGAATCTCACCTCGTCGGTCATATCCCCATGGATGCGGCTGCGGTGCCCGAGAATAGCTCAGACAAGAAAAGATAATGTTCAAGAGCACAAAGCCACCGATGTAGAATGCCTGCCCCATGTTTGGCGGGTTGCCGAGACTCCAGGGTAACGAGCGGACGTGATAGCGACCTACAGTGGACGGCCACACGAGGTACGGGTTGACGCGATCGAGGACGGCATTTGCGCCGGGCAGCTTCGTGAGATATGTCAAGGCGATGGGTGTCACGAACCCGACGACGAGGAGAACCAGCCTGCACGGACATCAACGATATGTACGTTCCTCGACTTGGTACCACCACTCACGAGTATTCGTATAGCAGAATCGAATTGTGCTTCATCACCCCCAAAAAGGCATTCCAGATATACCATTTCTGCTCCGGGGCCCGCATCGTCTCGTTCATCGCAACTCCCATCCCCCACGTAGCCCCCGGCGTCCCATCCACCTTTCCCAGCGCCGTCTGGTAGCCCCACTTCGCGAGCACACCCGGCGCACCCGTAGCCTGCATTGCCCAGTACTGCTCCAGTTGCCAAAGCGGAGTATCCTGTGGGCAGTGCTGGCTGATGCAGAAGGCGAGCGAGGTGAGGAACGCGTCATTGTTGGCGAGGCAGGCGGGAGTGTTCAAGGGCATCATGTGACCGTGCATGTGCATCATCTCGGAGCATGACAGTTCGGCGGATCCGAGGACGTTGCCGCATGCGTAGGCGCAGGATGGCTCTTGAGAAGGCCCGCCCAGGCCTTCAAAGGCACAGGCGGCGAGCACTGCGTGGAGGGAAAGTTGCAGGAGCCTCATGTTGCGAGGAGTTGTGGGCAGATGCGTGTTTCGCGATGGAGTTGCGAGTGTGGGGCCACGCTGTCTATATGCAGTTCAGACAATGTTTGGCATGTTGCATTGGCCGCGCCTGCACGAGCTTGCCGGGGCATCTATTCGGTTCGAGAATGTGTCTGGGGGACTCGAGTGTGCAGTGGCTGCCGAAACATGCTCATGCCAAGCGCGCCGAGATCGAATGAGCACGTTTCTGCCACTCCCATGTAAAGAGAACGCAGGTAACTGGGCGAGTTTTCAGTGTACAAAGTATTCAGGGATGGGCTGCAGAGCATGGATGCCAGACGGATGCCAGGCTCGCGGGTCGACTCGACGACGGTAGTCAGATGCTGGTGGTATTACAAGATTACTGCAAAACCAGACAGTTCAAGAGACCAGGTTGTATCCCGCTGCTATTAGCGATGCCATGAACGATGATCCAGGATTTGAGGCATTGGAAATCCACATCTTCTCTATCCTTGGCACTGATGCTTCTTAAACGAGTTCAACACTACCACATGTAGACTTGTCCATCGCTTCCCCGTCCATTATGCCATCCACGTATGCTTCGCCAATGACGCGATAGCGCCCTTCACTTTGCCGTCGAAAAACATAGGGCATCTGGGCTCCCCTGACCAGTGCGACAACATCACCTCGCCTGACATAGTCGTAGCCCAGGACTAAATGCCCCCTTTTAGTAACGAACGGAAGACGCCCCAAGCACCTCCCAACAATCTCCGAGTCCAGTTTTTGAGGCATGCCATCTCTACTCTTGACCATCTCTCTGACAGTCTTGTCGGCCAGCAGTTGCTGGATGCCAACCCTGATACGCGCCTCTTTGATGTCGTTTATGGCCCGCTTCAGCAAAACCACGGCATCGATGAACCGGTCCTCTCCAATTCTCGCAGATTTTTCGTCTTGGCTGGTTCCGACACCTCCGATTGAGGTTCTCGTCGCCGCAAGCAGACGGGCGCGAAAGTCCGTGTAGCATTGTTTGCTGTGGTACGTAAGGCGAAGTATCTCAAGCAGCCATTTGGCTGGCCATGAGTATGTCTCCTTGAGCGGCACTTCGTGGCTAGACACCCGGTTGGGGAAAGATGCGGCTTCATGTATCTCGTCGTATAGATTGCAGACGATTGATATCCCGCTAATGGCCCCATTCTTCCTCGTGATGGAGATTTCTGCATTTCGGGAATCTGCCCCAGATGCGCTGAATTTGGGATATAGAGTAAGATGGTCGCTCTCCACGTGTTGCAACATGTCTGTTATGGAGCGAGACCAGTCCGGCACCCAGGATGGTAAGCCGGAGAGAAGTTTGGGCATTTGGCAGAAGGACAGTAGTGATACATGTCCTTGCTGGAGTAAAGCCGACATTGCTGTCGTGTACGTCTCTTCGGCCGACTTTGAATAGTCTGGGACAACTCCCAATGTTTCCAACTCGTCTCGATCCGCGGCAAGACCTAACAAGGCAAAGATTTTGTCACGTGGATCGGTTGATTCCAGGTGATGAGGCCCGTGGCGACGAGGATTTATACTACCGACGCACGTCGCACGGAGTAGAGCCGCCAAAGGAAACTCTTCAACTTTGTAAAGTGTCCGGGAAGACAGCATGAGAGTAGGCCTGATGTGAAATAGGACCGAAGTAATACTAAGTTGATATAGTGTCAATGATGTGGGCTCTTGTTTGGACTTAGCCACGAGAACAAGCCATAGCGCAATGTAGGCAGTGAGAGCAGCGTTGCATCGACGTATTGATATCATCTTTGTGCCGCAGAGGAATTCGGCACGCTCTGGAAGGGCGATTTCCTGTAGAACCCATATTCGTCCCCACCATGGCCGAGTAAAAAGGCGCTGAATACCAGCTACCGGTAGCAGATTATCTTGGTTGTGCCAGCCACTGATGGAATAGAACAAGTCCTGCAGGGAAGCTCTAGGGACTGTGGTTCTATCGGCAGCTGTTGTTGTGGTGACTGTTGGGCTAGTGCCATGAGCTGCCGGGGTATTCAAAGCCAGCTCTTGCCAGACTTTTTGATACAGCTGAGGGTAACCATGCATGCCACAAGCTTCTGCTTTGGCGCCTAGTGAATTTAAATAATCCATGATTTGCTCGCTATCATCGGCTGCTGTGCCAAGCCAGGCGACGACCTTGCACGCATGTCGGTAAATATTTGCCATGAGCCCAACTTGCCAGCTCTTCTCGCTGTAATCTGACTGGTTGATGCAAAGAGAATCAATCCAAACTATCATGGGCCTTTTAACAGGTCTGAGTGCCATCATCGCCTCATAAAGATTTTTCGTTACCCTGATAGGACGGTCTTCAAGGAGAATTACACGTGAATCTATAGCATCTCCCCAGACGTAAGATAGCGCGACAAACTTTGGGTCCTCGCTAAGGCTGCTGTGAAAAACATGGCAAGCTGGGATAAGGCCATCGTTGGTGGCGCTTGGAAGAAGTTTCAAAAGTCGAATCTCGCATTTAGATTGACATAGCGGCTGGTACTCGAATCTGGTTGTCATGGCGCACGAGGCTTGACTGCTCAGCCGATGAGGATGGATGCTCAGTCAATAAGGATGGATGCTCAGTCGGTGGAGGATGGATGCTCAGTCGGTGGAGGATTGATGCTCAGTCATGAAGGATGGATGCCTAGTTAATAAGGATAGATGCTTAGTCGATGAAGGATGGATGTTGGTTTAACTCAAGAAGATGATTTGCGTCATAACAGAGGACAGGCTGAGGCTGAGCGTAGGCAGCCGCGATGATTGTCGAGCGAGACGCTGCCTTGGTAAGCGCTACATTGGGAGCTGTCAACCTTGAACATGCCATGCGCGAGTCCCAACAGACTTTGCCGTGATGCAACATTTGAAGTCTTAGAGAGGGTGTGAAGACAGCAAGTCAAGGTCTGAATAATCAGGCAACAGTTGGGCCTTGGCAGAATCGAATCACCTGATCTGATACGGGAAGCGTGTTCAACAACATGTACAGGGAAAGAAGAACTGGCACAGTTATTCATCCAGATGTGTTCAAGGCCTTTGATCATATGGGGCAAAGAAAAATAAAGTCTGTTGGGGTGTTGAGTAGTTTAAATGTTGGTAGTCTTCTGTCTAAGAAAGGACGACTCGATCTGAGAGTTGGAACAGCCATTGGATGCTTTCGTGGTGCATATATCGCTTAATGGGACATTTTAGACGTCTCTGACTTTGTATTACATGTTAGAGCGTACTGGGTACCCTTGTAGTGCTTGTGCGTGCCCGCGTACCTGCCAAGAAGCTGGTCGCGTCGAGCATCACCACACTCTGCCTCCCGCATGCCATTCCTCTTCATCGCCGCCATGCATGTGCGCCGGATATGCCCCGAATTCCCACTTCTCTCCTCCGTCAAGCTCGTAAGCTAGACGCCCTCCTCCCGCCGCTGCTGGCCCCGTGTCGCGACCTCGGGGCGGCGCAGAACGAGCTTCGATGGCTCCGTGAACATGTCGACAAAGTCGCGTCGACGCGCGGCCACAGGGAACAGGATACGCTTCTGAGGAACTTTGTGCAGCAGAGAGCATCTGGAAAGCCGCTGCAGTATATACTGGGAACAGAGTACTTTGGCCCCGTCGAGATTCGCTGCCGTCCTGGCGTGCTCATACCACGGTACCAAGTCCCACCCATCACTGAGCCTCTTCGCTGACCTTGGTTTTGGTAGACAAGACACTGCTGCCTCGGTCACACATGTCGCGCAGCTAATTGGCCGCGCGCAGTCCCTCCCATCCGAACTGCGCGTCCTCGACCTCTGCACCGGCACGGGCTGCATCCCGCTCCTGTTTGACGACGTCTTCACCTCCACGCGCCGCGACGTGCCGCTGCGATGTCTCGGCGTAGATATTTCTGAAAAAGCCATCGAATTGGCCGGGCATAACGTGATGAGGGTCCAACGAGAGAAAAAAGACACCACCACAAGCACCATCGAGCTCGTCCGCGCTGATGTCCTCGTGGACCCGTTCGCGGAGCAGGCCATCGACGTGCCGTCTCTCAAGGCAGCTCTGAACATGTATAGGCTGCCCCCGTTCTGGGACATGCTCATATCCAACCCACCCTACGTGTCGCCGTCCGCTTATTGGAAGACAACAACAAGCTCCGTCAGGCATTTCGAGCCAAGGATTGCCCTCGTGCCCCCGGCTGGAAAGGGACAAGACGATACGCAACAGGGCGACGCCTTCTACCAGCGCCTGATCACGGTCGCGCGTGACGTGGAAGCACGAGTGGTGCTGCTCGAAGTGGCCGACGTCGACCAAGCCGTCCGCGTCGCGCGCATGGCCAAGGACATGCAAATGTTTGACGGCATCGAGATCTGGCGCGACGAGCCCGACCAATGCAGCGACCAGGAGCCGACCGAGCAAGACGGCTTTGCAATTGTGGGTCGAGGGAACGGCCGCTCGGTTCTCTGTTGGCGAGAGCGCGGGGGACTGTGGCTCGGGAAAACGCCAGCCTGGGAATCAGACGCAGACAGGCTCTCCGAGACGTACAGAAGCATGCCTCGGCTCACCAGCAAATACAGTTTCTAGAGGCAAAGCGTCGTGTCGCTTTCAGCGCGTTCCCCGGATTTTCAGCTCGCTCGGGAATCTAGATCATGTGGAGCAAGCCACGCCTGCGCTCATTGGCGGAGCAGCATGCATGCGGTCATATGCTAAGCTGATGTCAAGAGTGAGCACCTATATCCTTAGCTACGGCGCTATCCATTGTACAGTACGTACGCCTACACGACGGTACGACGACGGCTGGCTGTGCTTGTGGGCACTGCTGGGAATGCGAGCCGCAGCTTCCGACAGGCTTATATCCTGTTCATGCGTCGAGTCCGGAGTCGCAAAGCGCGAGGCACGAAGCACTCCGCCGCTTAAAATCCGTCTCTGCGCCTACTGCAACGTCAAGCGATACTTTACCATGCGACTATTCAACGCATTCCTTGTGCTGCTGCTCTTCTTCGCCGCCTCTGCGCTCGGGTTCTGGGAATTCAGCCCCAGGAGAGTGAGTAGTCGGAACGAGGTTGCATTTATGCATCGCGACTGACGGCGACTAGGCTACCCAGGCTCCGCTGTTCCCCGACCGTCCGAGCACGCGCCCGCTCCCGTCGCAACCTACACATGTCCCGGCGAGCCACGTCGATGCGACGACGGTGACGCTGCAGACGACGGCCGCGGCCCCAGACTTGCCCATTGCGAGGACGGCGGTGGTGGTGGGGCTGGCGGGCATATTGTTTGGCCTGGGCATGGGTTTATGAGGCGCGAATTGGAGCGACGACGAGCTTGGATGTGACGACGTTACGACGGCACGAGACACGATGGATGAACAATCAGACGTGTATAACAATCAAAGCGTATCAGCGCTTCGCGAGCAAGAGGGTATATATGTACAGGAAGACCAAAAGGGAGCATTTGAGTATCGCACAATCAAGGCCCCTGCGTAACATCCCACATCTTCCCCAGCACATCCTTAATCGCCGGATTTCTCCACGCCGTCCAATCCCCATTCAAAAGCCCCCACGGCTCATCCTGATTCACTGTCCCATCCCTTACATAGTAATTCCCCTGCAGCGCCCACAACGCCCAGTCCCCGTCATTCCCCGTCACATACTCGACCAGACACTTGAGGTAGTTGTAATCGTCCTCACTCCCTATGCCCGCGCGCTCAGGCGGACCCCCCGTCATACCGAACCCAAACTCACTCAACCACAACGGGCCCGTGTACGCCTGATTCTGCTGCAAAAGGAAGCCAGTGAAGCCGCCTACAAGCGTCTTCCACACAGCGCAGTTCTTGAAGCTCGCGATCCAGGGCGGGGAGAAGGTGTACTGGTGCCATTCCCAGACGACCTTGTCGCCCCAGCGGCTCCGGTCGAGTGGTTTTGTGCGTAAGAAGGATGCGTCGGTCGAAGACAACGTGCCGCCCATCGCGATGAGCAAATCCGGATTCGCATCATGCACGGCGTCGGCGCCGGCGCTGATGTACGTGTACCACGCCGGATCCCGTCCCTGCAAAACCGGGACCTCGCGAATCTCGTTCCTGAGCCCGATACCCGCGACCGCGGGATGCCCTTTTGCCCAACTGGCCATAGCTCCCAACCCCCTCGTCCATTCATCCGTCTTGAAAAAGCGAGAGTTGGCGTCGACGTACCCCGGCGCCTTATCCCACCACCCATTCCCATCACTCAGATTGCAGCACCAGCTAGCGTGCGAGACGTGGTTGTCCAACATGACCCGCACCCCCAACTCCCCCAACGCATCCACCACCACCCCAAACGCCTCCCTCACACTCTTCCCCTCAATCCACGCATTCTTCCCCTTCACATCTTCCCACATCTGCGCCACCGCTCCCCCATCCGCCCCCGTCCTCTCCGCCAACGACCCAAAACTCTCTTCCACCTTCATGTCCGGCGCAAGCGCCATATCAATACTGAACGTGAGTCTCACGCAATTAAACCCCGAGTCTGAAACCAGGCGCGCGAGCGCCGCGGCAGACGAGTGTTGCAGGCCCTCTGGGATGTGGGATTCCATGTGGCCGGCCCAGTTTATGCAGCGCAGTTTGAAGCGCGTGTTGGAGGCGTCGAGGATCCAGCGCGTGGAGGTGTGGAGGGGGGTGAGTTGGGCTGTGGCGAGGGCCCCGAAGAGGAGGAGGGGGGAGAGGAGGGGGAAATGCATTTTTGTGGAGGACGGCGAGGCGTGGGGAGGGGAGGTGAGGAGGGGGGATGGGGAGGGGGGTTTAAATGTAGAAAGGGAAGGGAGGGGAGGGGTTAGTTTGGGCGAAGGAAGGATCGGCGTGATTCATGGTCGGTCTGGTTCCTGACCAGTGCTACGAGATGTTTAGAGCATGTGAAGATGTTTTTCTGGGGTCGAACAAAGGTCGACCGGGATATGATGCCCTGTTTATGCCATGACGTGCAAAATACGAGGAACCCAGCATTACCACCTTCCCGCAAAGGACACTGGCCGCAGCTCGTTTTGGGAAATTGGCGATTTGTGCAATGGCGGGTTTAGGAAGTTGGGAGGGAGGGATTGAGAGGCGGTGCATGGGAACAAGGCCTTGGGGATTGGCGTGGAGGATTGGGCGTCCGTTCAAGACATGGGGGCGAAAAGCCGATCGGAACGACGTCCGAGGCAGGTAGAATGTCACTTGATTTTGCTGTGAGAAATGTGATTGGGTGATTTGGGCTTGTGGACTATGGGCATACGAGGTCGAAACAAAGTTCATGCTGGAGAGAGGCGCAGCAGGAACGAGCGCGCACGATGGATCGTGGAGGATGGGGGATGTGGAGCTGGCGGAGATTGGAGGTGAGCAGCGTCGGTCACGTGGAGATTAGATATATGCGAGGAGCGATCCTTTGCACGACGACCACGAATGTCCTCTCAGGACACTTTGGCGGGAGGAGATTGTAAGAGATTGGGGTACAAGACGAATTGAAGCACGTATAATTCAGTAAAGTCGCGATTGGAGCTATCTAGCTCTGCGTCTGTCTCTGGCAGTGTATGATGGCCAGCAGACGTACAAGAAGAAGAAGGGACATATGGGCATTGTAGCCATCCCGAAAAATACCACCCAGAACAAAAAGGAGAAGAGAGACATGGATATTGCCAACCCATTCATGCATCCATGCATCCATCGCCCATAACAAAGGAAATTCACAAAATATCACCACCCACCCATCCATCCCACCCCCTTCCTAATTCTTCCCCATATACCTCGTCACCAACTTCCCCCTCTCCCCCGTCACATTCTGCACCTGCCCCTGAATAAACGCACAATAATCATCCTTCCGAATCGCAGCCAAAAAATCTCCACCCCAAGCTCCAGGCGCCTCTGCACGGACGGCGACGCGAGGAGCACGTGGGACGGGAGGCGGGCGGCGACCACCGTGCTGGCCACCACCACGACCTCCACGTCCGTTGCGCTGCGGACCGCAGGCTCGAGGGGCGGTGAGAGTGCGGGAGGACTGGGGTTGTGGGGGCTTCTTGGCTTCGGGGGCTGGAGCACGAGTAGGAGGTGCGGCGGTAGGGGCAGTGATTTTGGTCTCAGGGCCACAAGCGGGAGCAGGAGGAGCAGCGGATGGACCAGCGATGTTTGCCTCGGGGGTAGGAGCTAGAGCGGGGGCTGGGGCCTCTGTGGAGGGCTTCGGAGACGCGAGCGGAGCCTCTTTTGCCAAGGGAGAAGGCGAAGTCGTGGCCTCGGGGCCAGGAGCAAGAGCGAGAGCCAGGGCCTCCGAAGAGGGCTTCGGGGTCGGGAGAGGAGGCTGGTCGAGGAGGGCGACGAGGGTCATGCCCGTGACGATGCCGAGGGCGAAGGAGGCCAGGGAGGCGAAGATGGTGGTAAGGGTGAGGTAGAGGGTGGTGAGGAGGCATATGACCATGCTCATCTGGATGGCCTTGAGGGAGGCGGGGGAGTACGGAGAGGTGGTGGGAGACATGTTGGGAGATGATGTCTCGAGGAGTTAGTTTGGAAGGTTGGGTGGGAGCGGCGACTGTGGGTTGAAGACTTGTTTGGTGGAGAGTCGGGGTTGGGTGGTGAGATGCTGTCGACGCTTGGGAAGAAGGAAAGTAGAGGGAGAGGTCGAGGAGCTTAAATATGGCGAGGGGTCTGACTGAGACTATTGTCTACGGTTGTTGTAGCGCAATTGAGGAAATGAAGACAATATTCCTGGAAGCCCAGGTGAGACCGTGAGAGAGCGCAGACAGTGATCGTGGCGCGGCCGAATCGGGCCAAAAAGCGAAATATGACGCAACGACAATGTCCTTGTGAATTCACTGCATGACCCGGTCTCTGCAAAAACTATTTTGTCCTCCTATTGTGACTGTTTCGTTATTGCCATGTCGTCGAATTGGTCGCGCACGGGCCATCTTTGCAGTTTGCGTGTCTGCATACCTCTCATCGCAAAGCCAACTGACCGAGTCGCCTCTCGCCATCTCTTTCGTATTGTCTGGTCTCCTTCTGCAGGCATTCCGCAGGGCTTTTGCTCATTGCACCTCCGGGGAGACTCACCAGGCCGTTGTTGTGACATGGCCGTGGTGGTTGGGTTGGGATGGGACTAGCCGTTCAAACCCGCTACCACCGCCACCTCTCCGCACTAACAATCTCCATCTTACAAGGTATCTCTGGGCGGCCGCACCATGGTCCAAGTCTGGCATACTGGGCCGTGGAGGCTTCCCCACTGAATTGCCGATTACGCCCATCGCGTCGCTCTCATCGTACCGACGCCCGCCTCCACACGTTCGCGCTGACCGAGCTTGTTGGAGCAAGCCTCAACTCTGTACGTGCCAGTCTGATCAAAGGGTATGAAAAGGGCATTGAAAGAGCAGCGACGACGAAGATGGGACCTAAAGATCGTTACAGTCACGTGGTTGAACATAATCGACTCGGCCGTATGCAGCCCAGCAACGTCCCTTGCTGATCTCCATCGATCCATGCATACCTCCAATCTAAATCTCATACAACCATCCATCTCCTCCCGCACCGCATCCCCATCTACCCGCGCATGTCCTCCTTTCGTCCCCCAATATGACCCCACACCCCAAGAGGCTATGGTGCCAAGTCCCACCTCCGCGCTTGGCGACCCTCACGGGCTCATTTGTGGGGTCCCCGCCTGGCCTCCATACCTGCCCCTTGGCAGCGCAAACCGGCATTTGGATAAATCCAATTGCCTGGCCCTGCATCTGGGCCTCGACGGTGCAGTTATAAGGTAGATCCCGTGCCGCGACACGTTTCGATGGTCGAGCATCCGCACCGACTTCTCACCACGCGCGCGCAATTGGACCATGGCTGAGGTGGACAACACGAAATGGACGGCCCATTGGAGGCTTTTTCTGGCGTGCGGCGTCATGATTTTGTCGCCGTTTCAGTATGGGGTGGATTTTGGCATGATTGGCGGGCTGCAGGCCATGGTTGGGTTTCTCAAGGCACGTACGATACACAAAATCGTGTGGAACATCGCTAATCGCGGCTAGATCTACGGGCACCCGAGCACAAAGAGTCCGTCTGGATGGAACTTGTCTACTGAGCGACAGCAATTGATCTCCTCGTTGATGACCCTCGGCGCCTTTATCAGCTCAGGTTTCGCTGGAATCGCAGCAGCCAGATTCGGTCGACGCGTATGTTTGGTCGCTGCTTGTGTGACTTGCTGCGTCGCAAATATAATCATGATGACCACGACTCACATCGCTGCGCTCTATGTTGGCCGTCTGGTGATTGGATTGGCAAATGGCTATTTTATGACATTCTCGCAGCTGTACATCCAGGAGAGCAGCGTCGGACAGTACAGGGGCTTGTTCCTGACCGGCTTCCAATTCTTCACTTCCTTTGTGAGTACCTCATCATCTGAATCTAAACAGAGTCTGAGAGATATGCAGGGTACATTGATCGGAACCATTGTCGACTGGGCCACGGCGAAACGACCAGACAAATCCGCCTACCTCATCCCCCTCGGTCTCATCTACGTGGTGCCAGTGTTCATCACCATTGGCGTGTGCTTTATCCCGGAATCACCCCGGTGGCTGATCCTCCAGGGCCGGTACGACGAGGGCGTCAAGTCTCTCCTCTGGCTGCGACCAACAGGCTACGATGTGAATGCCGAGGCCATGGACATCAAGACGGCCATCGACCGCGAGAAAGAACTAGGCAACGGAACCAGCGCAATGGACATGTTCAAAAACCCCGTGGACCGCCGGCGAACATTCCTCGCCGTGAGCGCCGTGACTCTGCAAGCTGCATCCGGCGCCATGTTCATCATCGGTACATTCCCCCTCCTCCTCGCTCAGCACCCACTAACTCTCGCCCAGCATACAAAGCCTACTTCCTCAGCATGGCCAAAGTCGAGGACCCTTTTGCCATGAGCAACGTCCTCAGCTGCATCGGCATCATCGCCATCATCGCCAACTCGCTCATAATCGTGCGCTACGGCCGCCGCCGCGTGCTCCTCACAACCGGCCTCCTTTTCTGCGGCGTGCTACAGCTCATCGTCGCCGTCGTCTACGACAAGAACCCCGGCACCAAGAGAACCGGAAAGGTCATCGTCGCGCTGTCGTGCTTGTACATGTTCAGCTACAACGTATGTTCCCCCCACACTTACTTTGAGTTGTCGAAGCTAAGATTTACAGGGCATGATCGCAACCTACGCCTGGCTCGCCGGCGGCGAAATCCCGTCCCAGCGCCTGCGCTCACACACCTTTGGCCTCGCCGCCGCCGTCGGCTTCTCCACCGCCTGGCTCACCACCTTCACAGCGCCCTACTTCATCAACCCCGAGTCTCTCAACTGGGGCCCGCGCTACGGGTACATCTGGTTCCCGTCGTGCGTGGTTGGGGCCGCGTGGGTGTTTTTCTTCTTGCCCGAAGTCAAGAATCGCACGTTGGAGGAGATTGACGAGATGTTTGAGGCAAGGCTGCCGGCGAGGAAGTTTGAGGCGTACAAGTGTGTTAATGTGGTTATGGCGCTGGATAAGGGGGCGAGGAAGAGTGTGGAGGAGGAGAGGAGGATTGAGGTGTTGGGGAGCGAGAAGGTGCAGGCCGAGACGAATATTACGAGTTCGGTGTGAGGGGAGAGGGGATGAGGAGGGGGTTATGGACGACGGCGAAGGTGGGGTGGGCTTGTCGTGTTGCATCGCATCATTAGTAGAGCTCGCGGATCGACAAGCATTCGCATCCTCTAACAGGCAGTGTATGCCTAGTAAACTACAATGCATCAACACAATCCCTCATCTTTACTCAAGCTCAAATAATCTTCCTTTCCCATCCACCGAGACGACAAAGCGCATAACCTCTCTTCCGAGATGTTATGATCCGTGGTAGCGATTCCTGGATATTACATGCGTGACTTGAACACGCATTAGTGAATTCTCCCCTCAATCTTTTGTTTTTGTTTTGTCTCATCCAAACTTTCTAAGCTTCGTTTGAGCTTAAACGGACACACAGCTACAAATCTTACTACCCCATCTATGGCTCGTTTTTCTAAAAAAAAATATCTTTTGGATCTAGCGAGCGTCTAAAAAACGCTCTAGCTTAAGGTTAATTGGACGTGGGAAATCGCGACTGAGTGTAAACATATGGCGTAGGAGTCTAGGAATAGAAATTGAGTGAGAGATACGGCGCTTGAGGTCCGAACTTTGAGACCCGCTAGAGGAGGTGAGTTGGCTGCAGGGTGATTAAAGCAATGTGAGAGGCTATGTGAGCAAGTCGTGTTTGATAGAGCGTTTTTAGGCGAAGATGTATCACTGATGCAGATACTGCTTAATAACGCAAGATCGGATCGTACAAGTCTCGCGTCGAAAATCTCTATGATCTCGCAACAAGCGCCTTAAGAAGGAAACAAGGTATAGCATCTAGCTCTTCCGACCACCAAGCCTTTGTGATAGAGCGCTATTGATACAATTACATCCGACATCTATTTCATCGGTAAGAAAGATTCTCTTGAAACTATATTTAGGAAACAATTCAATCCAGACTCTAAACACAGCATTTGCTCACTTAGTCCGATAAAGCCAAACCAGTCCCTTCATTCTCATTCTTAGCATTAGAAATCGCTTTTGCTTGAATGATCTTGATACGTACTGAGATCTTCTCCATTCCTAGCATTCGTGGTCGCGCGGGAGGGTTTGCAAATGACTGGACTAACTTATGTAGGAAAGATGATTCGAAGGGGCGACGGCGTCGGGAGCATTAAAGCTTGGATCGAACTTTACTTGCCGAGCGAGGTTTTGGCTCTGGTGTTATTGTTATGATTCCTAGTTGAAAGCTCCAATTCCACAGCACCTCATCTGGCCGCCCATCTCCCCATACCTGAGCATTCTCCATTAGGGAATTATTCAGTCACATGACTGTTTCCAAATATACAAAATCTTTCTATCCAGACATCACTTCACTCTTCCATCAGCCTCTTCTCAATCCCTCTCCGCACCTCCGTTCTGTAGATCAGCTTCCCCTCTCCTCCTCTCCTCATCTTCCACGCGCTTCGGCCTCCCCTCCGCCTTTTCGGGAAGTATCCTGAGCAAGGGGAGCAGGCCACATGCCAGGAGTATTATCACGACCCAGAACAGCTGGCCGCTAAGCACGCGAATCTTGACCCCGACCGCGAATAGACTCGTCGACAGCGCCGGGACCACTGCGCGGAGGCCAGACGAGGCCGCCAAGACAATGGCGTTGAGGGTACCAAAAGTTTCGTGAGAGGGTGCTATATCGTTGACGGCGAGTTGAATGGCAGCTGCCACCACTTAGCACGATTCTCTCTCTAGCTCGAAATTGGACTTACTGAAAGCCATGGCGACTCCACACCCCACGACGACGCTGACGGGGCCGACTATCCAAAAAGCAACTACCAGACCATGTCGCAGGAAAATGTTGCAGAGGGAATGGGCGGCGAAGAAGAATGGCCACGTTGCTGCACACAAGCGTAAGACGCCTCCAGTCCCAATGCGCTTGTGGAGAGGAGTGAAGATGAAGAGGAGCCATATTGCCTGCGAAGCGCCTCCCAGAGCAATTGCTGCGCCGATTAGTTCTTCGCGGTCTTTGAAGCCTATGCCGCCCATATCGACGGGGGTGTACAGGAAGGTGGGGTCGACAGCTGTGTATGCAAAGGCGAGTATGAGGACGTATTGGTAGATGATAGTCACCTGAGCGACGCCCGGATGCTTCAGCAGCTCCCAGGTCGACATGGGGGCCTCGTTAGCCTTCTTTCTGCTCTTGTGCAGATGCAATGTCTGGTCAAAACGTTAGGAGGCGACACGCAACGCCAGAGAAATGCGTACCTCGCGCCCAAAGAGCATCAGCAGCGGAATCGCCGACGCCCCGATCGCACCACATACAAACCCGGGAAAAGCGTGCGGATAGTCTTTGAAGAACTGCGAGTTCCCAAAAACCGACTTGTACTTCCTCGCCGGCGAATCGAATATGCCACCTGAATCAACATTAGCACCCTCGCGCGAAAGACAGAGAAGGAACCAACCCAATAAAGGCCCCGCAAAAATCCCCATATTCCTCACAAACGCAAAATAGCTAAACGCCCTCGCCTGCGTCTTTTTCGTGCTATTCTCCGAAATCATCGCTCGAATCGTCCTGTTCCCCATTAGCCCACCTCTCCCACCGCAATCTCTTCGTCGATACTCACACAACCGTCCCCGCAAACACGCCCGCCACACAGCGAAACAGCACCATCTGCCACAAATTCTGACTAAACCCAAACAGCGCCGTCGCAGCAGAAACCCCCGCCAACGAAACCACCAACACGGGTTTCCTTCCATACCGATCCGACGCCTGTCCCACCATCAGTCAGCTCAGCCTCATCCAAACAAACAAAACATCCCCAACCGCAAAACCCTCCCCCAAATCCACGCAAAGATAGGTGGGCAAACTCACCTTCCCCCAAAACACCATAACCCCCATCTGTGTCAACGAAAAAAGACTCTCAATCAACCCCGCATAAAACCCGACACTATCCGTCTCCACGCCCCCCGTGCGTTCAATCATCGTGTTGATATAAGGGAAGATGGAGAAATACGCTATCGGCTCGATGAAACTTGCATAGCACAACAAGACAATCTGTAGCACAGGTAATGGCGCATCTTCGTCTTCTTCGTCATGGATACCTGGCTCCGAGGCGGACGGATCAGAGGTTGTGGGTTCAGGGAGCAGCGGTGTGCGTTCGTCGGTTAGGGGTCTGGGTGTTGTTGAGCCATCGTCGTCGTCGGCTTCGATTGAAGGGGGCATCGTTTTGTGGATGCGATTGGGGTTGAGTGGTATGGTGGGTGTGTGGTGTTGTGTTTGCGGATGTTGCCGGGCCGGCTTGGAGATGTGTGTATGGAAGGCGCGATACGACGCTAGGGAGCAAGCGAGAGAGCGAGGGCTAGCCTAATGTCATGACAAGCACGGGAGAGACATTGTTGAGTCGGAGCAGAGGTGGAATCGCAAGGCCGGCGATATTCTGTTTATTTAATAAACGGCGAGCGTTATTGCCGGTCCGGAGCGTTGGTCAGCGTCAGCAGCACCTTGCCTAATGAGGAAGCGATGCACACACGTCGACTTGCAGTACAAATAGTACAAATACTGCCCGTTCTCATCACTCTGCATCCCTCAGGAACAAGTCAAATTATAGGATAACACTTCCGGGTTCTAGGCTACAATCTTATGATTCATAGTCACGGCTCACGAGCCAGCCCAAGCCCTCCATAGTAACCACCAATTCCCGCCACGCTTCGCCATTTTGTAAACAGTCGCCATACGAAGACCCGGGCATAACAGAGCGCCAACGAGATGATGCCCCCGTTACTAGGCTTGCCAGAATGTCTAAGACCACACGCACGAACACGCTGCAACGCCTGTCAGTCGCACTTCGTCTCGGAGCCAGCGAGCAGAGGTACCTTAGAAACACTTGCGGTGCACGATGGACGGGCCGCTCTCGTCGTATTCCTGCTTGGAGATCCACATCTGCTGGAACGTGGAGAGCGAGGCGAGAATAGAACCACCGATCCAGACAGAGTACTTGCGCTCTGGGGGAGCGATGATCTTGACCTTCATCGAGGACGGGGCGAGGGCCGTGATTTCCTTTTGCATACGATCGGAGATACCCGGGTACATGGTAGTACCGCCAGACTACTAAGATTAGCTCACGCACGTTGCGAATCAACTCGGTGCTTACCATGACAATGTTGCCATACAGATCTTTCCTGACATCGACGTCGCACTTCATGATGGAGTTGAAGGTGGTGACGTGGATGCCGCCGCTCTCGAGACCCAAGACAGAGGGCTGGAAGAGAGCCTCGGGGGCACGGAAGCGCTCGTTGCCGATGGTGATGACTTGGCCGTCGGGAAGCTCGTACGACTTCTCCAAGCTGGAGCTCTGGCTGGCCGTCTGGATCTCCTGCTCAAAGTCCAGAGCGACGTAGCAGAGCTTCTCCTTGATGTCACGCACGATTTCGCGCTCGGCCGTGGTGGAGAAGGTGTAGCCGCGCTCGGCGAGAATCTTCATGAGGTAGTCGGTCAAGTCACGACCAGCCATGTCGACACGCGAGATGGCGTGGGGGAGGGCGAAACCTTCGTAGATGGGGACAACGTGGGTGACGCCGTCACCAGAGTCGAGCACGATACCGGTGGTACGACCGGAGGCGTACAGGGACAGGACGGCCTGGATGGAGACGTAAAAGGCAGGGGCGTTGAACGTCTCGAAAACAATCTGTGTCATCTTCTCACGATTGCTCTTTGGGTTGATGGGAGCCTCGGTGAGCAGGACCGGGTGCTCCTCGGGGGCGACACGCAGCTCGTTGTAAAAGGTGTGATGCCAGATCTTCTCCATGTCGTCCCAGTTCGTGACGACACCGTGCTCGATGGGGTATCGCAGCGTGAGGATACCACGCTTCGACTGTGCCTCGTCGCCGACATACGAGTCCTTCTGGCCCATACCAATCATGATACTGTGTGCTCGTCAGTCGTGGACCAATGGTGCGATAGCGGGGAAGGCTCGTACCCATGGTGGCGGGGTCGACCGACAATGGACGCTGGAAGCTATCAGTATAGGTCTAATGAGCGGTTGGAGCCCGACGGTGCACGAGACGTGTACACTGAGCCACGGAATGGATGTGAGGGGCACTTACGGAAGACAGCCCTGGGCGCATCGTCACCGGCGAAACCGGCCTTGCACATACCCGAACTGGCAATCGTCAGCTCGAGTCCATGTTATGCGTGTCCAGCATCCGCTGCTGCTGGGGAGTCAATCTGCGCGGTCGAGGGCGCGTGGCGTGGCCTCTGCAGACAGCCCACAGCAGGGTGCGGGAGCGAAATTTGGGGGGGGCTCACCCATTGTCAATGACGAGGGCGGCAACTTCCTCTGTGGTGAGAGAATAGACATTAGCAGAGCTCATTGAGATAGCGGCGCTCAAGACAGGACTGGGCTGTGGGCGCAGGGCTTCAGCTGCTCACCTTCCATGATGGCTGATTAGGGTGGTAGATAGGAGTAGGTGGGGAGGTAGCGGCGGGCGATCGGATCGCTGTAGCAATTGGAGATTAGCAGGCGGTCGACAGGGGCCTTTCTGCGGGCGTCGAGGGCGAGGATGGAGGGTAGCTGAGGGAGGCTTACGGCGAGGTGTTGTTCTGTGGGAGGAAGAGGGCAAAGTCGGTGGGTGCTGCTAAATAAGCGGGCAGCGACACTCTTGCCCAGATTTAGCGGGGCGGCAGCAGGCGCGAGAGGTTGGGTGGGCGAGGCTTTGCACGAACGACAGCAGATTCCGGATCAGCCTCTGCTTATGGCCCACGGCGCTTTATTATACTCGCGCTGCGTCCGGCACAGGCTGCACTCCTGCTATGAATACGCTGCTGTCCACGCAAGCTCCCCGCCTTAGCATGAGGGAGAGGCCCGCACACAGCCAGGCAGCGCCATAACTGGTTTGGCATGGCACCCACACAGCACAACCAACGCCAACAGTGTGGTGTGACGTGAGGCCGCGATTACGGGGCCGCTCGTACAGTACGCACACAGTAGCAGAAGCCGGCGCCAGTCTGCGAAGAGCAATCAGCGCGGTGGCAGTGAGGGTGGTGTTGCACGTTCCCCAGCCATCTGCGCCCGCTCACCGCAACTCAGCGTCCGCCGGGTGCAAGGCGAATACGAGGCTACGAGCCATTCCGCTGTCAGTCACGTGCAATGAGGGGTAGCGGACTCCGCTGAGCGCCCATGCGAAATAAGAAGAAGATTATTCGGGATACTTTCGCGTGCGCGAATCCCTTCAATTGTGCACGCGTGGCCCGGCGACCAAGAGCCGGTCAGGTTGGGCCTTGCAACCAAGCAGCCGCTGCCATGGAAGCCTATCGAACCTCGTCGTCGCTTCGCGCCGCCGCGCCAGATTCCTGCGTCATCCCGCCGTTCCAAAAGTTTTCAGCTGCCTAAATATTCACCCTCCAAATCCTCGCCCTCGCACACCGAACAAGATAAACCGCCATTCCCCACAATCATCGGGCAGCACACGCAGCTATGAGCAACCCGGCATTAAACGGCTTCCTTAAGTGGAGCTTGGAGAATTCCGATGCATCAAGAAAGGAAGGAGCCCCGGCCAAAACGACATTGAGTCCAGAGATGGGACGCGCCTTATTTGGGGAATCAGATGCAGACCTGATGAAAAAGAATATGGAGGTGGTGGAGAGCAACGAGCAAGACTTGGAGAACAGGGTCACGGCCTTCGAAAACTTCGAACAGCTTATTGAGAGCCTCGACAATGCGAACAACTTGGGAATCCTCGGGCTCTGGACCAAGCTCGTGGACCAGCTGCAGAACTCTGAGGCGCAGCTACGAATGTATGCTGCTTGGTGTTGTGGCATCGCCGTGCAGAATAATATCAAATCGCAACAACAAGTACGTTTCCGACCTGTGCCAAATCCCATACTTAGGACTGACATTGCCTAGCTCCTAGAGTTAGGCGCCATTCCAACCCTCGTCAAGCTCGCGACCGGAGATGAAGATAAAGATGTGCGCAAGAAGGCAATCCTTGCTCTGTCATCCACTGTCCGAAACTTTCCACCCGCTCTCAACGCCACGATCTCCAATTTGCCAGAACAGTTCAAGCCGAAGGGCCAGCTCGATGCCGCCGATATGGACTCGGTCAATACTCTGATGGAGAAGCTTCGGGCAAGCGTGTAGGATATGTGTGCGCGTTCTGCATGGGTGGCGTTCATGGCATGATATTCGGCTCAACGGCACTGGGAACTGTCACATTTGGTGAGGGAGGAGACGGAAAAGCGATGCGTACCTGCATTTAGCCTCATACAGCGCGCCAATTTCCGTGTCGCAGTCCGCCCTTCTGTCGCGGCTGCGCTCTATAATATTCCCAGAACCAAGCCCACGAGCTCGCTGTAGTGTTCTCTCTCGATCATGTTTCGCTCCAATCCCAACCCAAACACCACCATCCTCTTCTCGCTAGAATTCTGTGTGAGGATAGCGCTGGCTACCTGCGTGGCAAGCGTCTGGCCAAGCGTGTCCAGCCCCGGTATTGTGCCACCCAGGATCGTAGTTGCAGTCAAGTGATGCATCGGGAGGAGGTCTGAGGGAGGAACCTCATCCTCAGGTTCCAGGTATGGGTTCGAGATAAGCGAGGATTCGGTGCCAGATATATCGAGTGGAACGTGAATCTTGAACATCTTATCAGCGCAAGCCATGCATCAATGTGTATTTAAATAACTCACCCAATGTGCCAGGCGTCCATTCTGCGTTATAGTGATGAGAATCTTGTCCGCGAAAGAGACTAGTGTCGCGATTGTATCTGTGCCTTGTATGGTGGAAGATGCGCACTTGGTGGTTGCTGGGTACGACGAAGCCGTTACAGTGTAGTCATAATTCGAGTTCGCCATTTCGGAGAGGTGAAAGGGTTCGCCGAGCTGTAGCGTCGAAAGATAACGCGAAGGCTTCCTTTATAAGCTTTTGTTTTTGTCGCATGTTGTACCCAAAGGCTCCACATTCCAGTTTCTGCCAACTTTCACCGCCCTCGGCGGAATTCTCACCGAAACCTCCGATCCCCACCAAAATTTCCCTTCGCCTTACGAAGGCGTGAGGGAAGAAACAATTTCTGCACCTCAACCCCCGCCAGGACCCAAGAGGCTCGCAATGCCGAAATTTATTCCTCGCCAGCGGAAACACAAAGTCAACGCGCGCCAGAAAAATTCTGACCAGCAAGATGGGCGTCCTCACGAAACCAACATTGCCGAGGTTCTCCCCGCAGACCAGCTGGAAAGAGAAGAGAAGAAACGGCAGATGAAGGAGAATATCGCGGCTGAGAACAAGGGAAAAATGAGCTCCAAGAAAAAAAAGCGACTGGACAAGTACATCGACACGAAATTGAAGAAAGAGGAGAATCTGGCACTGCTGAAGAAGCTTGCAGCTCAGAAAGTAGACACGAGTCTATTCCAGAGCTCTAGAAGGCTTGGAGTTGGGGGGAATACTAAGAAAGAGGCACTGGGAAGGGCTGCTAAGGAATATCGTGCTGGCATTAACCTGGATGAGAATAAAGAGATCTTGTTTGAGAAACGCAGGCCGAGTGTGGAGATTCAGAGCGAGAGCGAAGATGACGAGGCAGAAGAGATCTCCTCACTACCTAGAACAGCCCCTACCTCGGAGCCCTTGAAAGCGCGCTCACCTGTGTCACCAACGTCCCGACCTCCGACGTCGCCCTCGCCGATACCAGCTGATGTCACACAAGTACAAGCCGGCCCAGAGGAAAGGCAGCGCGATGGATCTTTGGCGAAAGTGGCATTTGGTAGTGGTTTAAAGCGGCCATTGGAAATAGATCCCGAGGGCAATCCCATCATCACCATACGGAAACGTCGAAGAGTTCCATCGAAGCCTATTATACCCGAAATAGAATTTGAATGGGAAGGATTCAGCTCAGAAGAAGACAGCGATGCCAAAGACATGGAGCTTGGAAGTCACCGCTCGATGAGCGGAGACCCAAAAGAATTCAACACAGACGACTCTGAGGATAGTGATGCAAGCTCTGTATCTGAGTCTGTTGACTCGGAAAGCTCGGAGGATGAGAGCGATGCAAGCTCGGGTGAAACCCGAAAGGCTGCAAGACAGGAGCGCGCATCTGCTTTCAAAGCTTGGGCTACACACCAGCGGAACGAGGCTATCGGATTCATTCCCACGACGAACATGGCGTTCTCGACAACATCAAAGCCCATCAACTTTGAGCCGCGTCAGCCCGAAGAGGAGCCGCTTCCTCCCGAGCTGGAGACAAACACTGCCACAGATGCAACTCGAAAGGCATTTAGCGTTGCCGTGCGGAGATCACCCGAGATAAAAGAAGCGCGCCTTCAGCTTCCCGTGGTAGCTGAGGAGCAAAAGATCATGGAAGCGATACACAACAACGATGTAGTCGTAGTTTGGGGTTCAACTGGCAGCGGCAAAACTACCCAGGTACCGCAGTTCTTGTTCGAAGCAGGCTACGGCGCTCTTGATGGTCCTACGCCCGGAATGATTGGCGTCACGCAGCCAAGACGGGTCGCAGCGGTTAGCATGTCGAAGCGAGTGAGCGATGAACTAGGCGACCATGGTTCCAGAGTCGCCTATCAAATTCGCTTCGATACGACTACTAGCGCGAAAACAGCCATCAAATTCATGACCGACGGTGTCCTGCTGCGCGAAATTTCGCAAGACTTTCTGCTTACCAAGTACTCTGCCGTTCTTGTCGATGAGGCTCACGAACGGAGCGTCAACACTGATATCTTGATCGGGATGCTTAGCCGTATTGTGGGATTACGAAAGCAAATGGCACAGGAAGACCCGCGGAGTAAGCCTTTGAAACTAGTCATCATGTCAGCTACTCTACGCATATCCGATTTCACTGAAAATAAACGCCTCTTCCGATCTGGACCACCTCCGTTAGTCAAAGCAGAGGGCAGGCAGTTCGAAGTCACAAACCACTTCGCTCGCCGTACCCAGCGAGATTATATCGACGAGGCTTTTCAGAAGATTTGCCGCGGCCATCGGAAGCTTCCGCGAGGGGGTATGATGGTCTTTCTTACAGGCCAGAACGAGATCATGCATCTTGCGAAGCGGTTAAAGCAGACATTTGCTACCACAGAGGGCCAGGCTCCAAATGCTGGCAAAGTCCAGCTTTCTCCCACGGATGTCGCGCTGGAAACCGAAGACATTGACCTAGGAGCAAAGACCGATGATTACCAAGACTACGATGGATCGGATTCAGAAGACTCTGTCATCATAGGTCTTGACGATGAGGATGATCAAGAATTCGAAATCGGCGAAGAAGCCGCGGAAAACACCGTCATGAAGGTCCATGTTCTCCCCTTGTACTCGCAGCTACCTACAAATCAGCAACTACGCGTTTTTGAGCCGCCGCCCGATGGCTCTCGTCTGATTGTCCTTGCCACAAATGTTGCTGAAACCAGTCTAACAATTCCCAACATTCGATACGTTTTTGACTGTGGAAGAGCGAAGGAGAAGAAGTATGACGTTGTTACAGGTGTGCAAAGCTTCGAAGTGGGTTGGATCAGCAAGGCCAGTGCCAACCAGCGAGCTGGTCGCGCTGGCCGCACAGGTCCTGGACACTGCTACAGACTTTACTCATCAGCAGTTTATGAGCGAGATTTTGACGAATATGCGACACCGGAGATTATGCAGACGCCACTCGAAGGTGTTGTCCTTCAGTTGAAGAGTATCGGAGCGCCGGTCGCTACCTTTCCATTTCCTACGCCTCCGGATCGCGACAGTTTGCGAAAAGCTGAGAATCTTCTGTCGTACTTGGGGGCTTTGTCCGTGGACGGGAAGGTGACGAAGCTGGGACACGAGCTCTCACTTTACCCCTTGAACCCACGATTCTCCCGCATGCTTGTCATGGGAACGACACATAATATGACTGCGGAGACAATCGCTCTTGTTGCCTCTCTATCAGTGCCAGAGTTGATTATTCCCGAAAATAAACTTGGGCTTCACGACAACCCAGAGGATTCCACTGGAATTCGTAGCGAGGCTGATAACCTGGAAGCAGAAGAGCGATCAAGACTGAGGAAAGCTTACAATGCCGCGCAAGCAAGGCTTTCTATCAATGCAAAACAGAGCGATTGCATCAAGCTGAACAACGCCATTTGTGCCTACGCATACGAGGCTAATCCCCAAGCGTTCTGCGACGACATGTTCCTCAACTCAAAAGGCATGCACGAAACCAGTCAGCTCCGCAGTCAATTGACTGCCATAGTGCGATCACATCGGCCAACCGCCATCGGGCCATATTCGCCGAAGTTACCGGCTCCCTCCGAGAAGACCATTGATCTTCTCATGCAAATCTGCGCCGCAGGGTTCATCGACCATGTCGCCATGCGGGCCGATCTTTCTTCAAGTCCTCCTAACCTCGCACGAAAACCAAAGACGGCCATCGATGTTCCCTACGTGACGCTATTCGCCTCTCAAGATGGATGGTCCAAGACGGCGGATCCAACAGCCCAGTTCGTGTACCTCCATCCTTCGTCACTGCTTGCTCGCTCGCCGGTCGCAAAACTTCCTGGATTTATCATATACTCGCACTTACAGCGTGCTGCACCGTCAACAATCTCGGGAAACAAGATACCAAAGACCCGGATGCACCCTCTTACGCCCATTTCAAGACCACAGTTGGTGAATATTGCGCTTGGCACGCCTTTGCTTCAAGTTTCTAAGCCAAAAGGCAAAATTGCAGATCTTGACCGAGAGGAGGGAAAGATTGAACGGAGGGAATGTGAGGTTGAATTGTCCCTGGTTGGAGAAAAAGGTAATCATGGCTGGGGGCTTGGTATCCGCAGGGTCGTTCAAAGGAAGGAAGTGGGCCGCAACGGTTGGATCATTGACAGGATATTGGGATGATTGGTTGCCTTCCTTGCTGCTGCGACAAGTGCTCGACATACCCCAAATTCCATATATTTGCGCCAGCTGGTCTGCCGAATTCCGCGTAAACCTCTGGCTACCCTCAATAGCAGCTTGCGTGTCTCGTTGAATCGCATGTAAGCACGCCTCGCCTTAGGATGGCGTCCAATCGAGTGGAACAACCCTTGACGGCTCGCATCTACAAGCGAGGTGGATCGCAGACGCTCAAAATCATCCTCTTGGCCAAGGCTGTGCCGCATCATCCGTCTCATCCACGTCCGACTCCTCGCTGGATTTTCGCGGATCCATTTGCAATATCCGTCACTGCCACTAAACTCTCCACTCCTTGTTCGATTAATGGATTCTAGACATGATCCTTACTGTCAGCACCTTGATAATATGGGGCCAGGCTGCAGGCCCGAAAAGCAGAGCTGTAGTGGTCAGGATGTCATATACTCGGCGGACAGAGGGTGCGCATTTTGCACAGTGATACTTGCAGCAAAGAAAAGGTCATTCCATCTACCCAACGTACGTCTGAGCGCAGAATCGGAAACATGGCAGCAGTCGTTTACTTTCACGGACTCTGGTTTGGATGTGAAAATAACAGAAGGCACGTTCCGTCGCCACGGCTTCACCATGTTCACGGCAGGAGGTAATAATATCAAGAAAACTCACTGTAATCGCTAAACATGCCTTTCTTAGGGCAGGTTGAGGGGTTGGTTCCTCGGTGCGAACATTTCCCGCAAACGGGATCGGAACTCTCGTTTCGTATCGCTGCCGATTGGTTCATGACCTGCTTGAACAATCACCGCACGCTCTGTCATAGTATGTCGGAGAACTGCCTAAAGTTGCCATATCGCGTACTCGACATTGGTTCTGATCATGACCAAGCGGTTGTGTTACGAGAGCACATCGAAAGCGAAGCATGTTATGCCTGCCTCAGTCATTGCTGGGGAGGCTCCGAGCCCCTAAAAACGATGAAAGCCACGCTAGAGACTCACAAGCGTGGAATTCGATGGGGGGATATCCCAGCGACCTTTCAAGACGCCATTGCATTTGTCCGCAGCTTAACGATCCGGTATATCTGGATAGACTCCCTTTGCATTGTCCAAGATGATGAAGACGACTGGAACATGCAAACATCCTTGATGGCGGAGATATATCGAAATGCCAAGATAACTATATCTGCCACTGCGGCAGCGGGTCCTTTTGCAGGCTTATATCGCAAGGACATCGCACAAAATGGCGCTGTTCCGATTGATCATGGGCTGGAAGAATTTTCCAGCATCAAGATGTGTTTGAACGCGTCTCGACGACTGAATGCTGGGCCGGCAAAGGAGCTTGCTACCCACAAAATTGAAGTGGCGATGATCCTGTTGGAGGGTGGATATCGAGGTGATGACCTCACACACAACGACGTTTGCAGGCTATTAGTCCCTATTAGGCTTACCGGTAGCCTTGCTTAGATAGCCCTCCTTGAGTTCGCGCACAGCGAGAGCTCAAGCAAAAAAAGCAACAATCAACACGCTTCCTCCCAATCAGTTTGCCCCAGCTCAACAGATCCTCCACAAGTCTTTCGTTGCCTGTGGCGAAAACAACTAGCGCAGTTCATTTAGATCTTGTTGCTGCCTATCGACAAGGAAGTGCAATTGGGCGCGTTGAGCGCGAATCTGATTCAATGAAGGCTCTTCAACCTTGCAGACCGCCGGCGAAGCGAAGCCACGTCACCCGAAACATCATGACCAGACGAAAAGTCAGCAGCAGCTGCGCCGCAATGATAAATAGCGTTCCGCAAATATACCAAGCGACCTTACGCCTGCATTGGATCTCTTTCGCAGTCAAATGCAGTCACTCTCGCCATATCAATGTCAAGACGTTCCGTGCTTATGGCCTGCCGAGCCTACGAGTGACGGGGAAATCCTCGTGCGTAATGTAAAAAGCAATTCAGTTGGCGGGTGCCCCATTTGTTCAATCGTCTGGGCTGTGCTTGAGCCACAAATTTCAGTAGAATATATTGACACTGCAACTATCACTGTGCGAAAGGAAAAACCCGGGCTTAGTCTGTCTGTATGGGACAGGGCTTGGTCTGTCGTGCGGGGCCAAGGTAGCAAAAGTCTTCATAAGACTGAGATTTACACCTTGCAAGGTCTGTTGCGACACCAGACCAATGAACTCTGTCACTGAACTCTCCAGCATGTGGGAACGGGCCCATACCACACAGAAGCGAAGCTCCCGTAAAACTACCGGATTCTGCTGCTTCTGAATTGTCCTTGCAGACAGCAATTGAATGGTGTCGAGCTTGTTTACAGAGTCACAATTATTTTGTAGCACCATGTCCGATCAAAGCGGCGCCTTGCCGACCAGAGTCCTTGACTTGAAAAGTAATCAAGAGACGGGTATTGCGTTGTTGGGGACTAAAGGCCGTAAAGGGTCTACGCATGTTTGAGTCACCGACTCACCGCTAGGGCGATGACCAGCCACTGAAGACTTTGCGAGAGAACTTGGACGCTCACGTGGAAGCCATCGATATGCACGACCTCCCCAGAACTTTCCAGGACGCCGTCTCGTTTGTAAGAAAGCTCAACATCCAATACCTCTGGATAGACTCTTTGTGCATAGTCCAAGACGACAACGAAGACTGGACTAGAGAATCCGCCGTAATGTGGAACATCTACCGCAACTCGGCCATCACCCTCGCAGCCACTAGCTCCCACGGCCCTCACGACGGCCTCTTCCACACCCTCCCGCCACACCACAACCAACAAGAAGTTCCCGCCGCCCGCCCCTTCAGCACCTACCCCGTCTACTCGCACACCGCGCTCTCGTACTCCCCGCACACCCACCCGCTCCTCACCCGCGGCTGGGTCTTCCAAGAGCGCCTCCTCTCCCCCCGCTTCCTTCACTTTACCACGCACGAACTCGTATGGGAATGCATGCAAACTTATCACTGCCAATGCACCATCACCCCCAGTCTAAGCGTTAACTGGCCCGAAAACAAACTCCTGTTCCACCCGTACATCATTGCTGCAGACCCGCGCATCGTCAGAGACCCATACATCACCATCGCGAGATCCTGGCGCGCCGCCGTGCAGGACTACTCGCGCCTGCAGCTCACGCAAAGCGCAGATGTGTTTCCGGCTGTGGCGGGGGTGGCGAGGTTGTTTGCGCAAGCGATGGCGAGGAGGGGTGTGCGCACCGAGTACGTTGCGGGCCTGTGGAGTTCGCAGTTTGTGGAGGATTGCTTGTGGAGTGTGCATTGGCCGGTAAGGGTGAGGGCGCGGGAGTAGAGGGCGCCGACGTGGTCGTGGGCGTGTATGGAGAGTGAGAGTGGGGTCAAGTATCATAGGATGGATATAGCGGTCCGAGACAGGGAGTTGGAGAGGAGGGATGTTGGGGTCGAGATGGCGAGGTTTGAGGGGGGGAGGGGGGAGTTTGAGGATGGTGGGGATGAGATAGGGAGGATTAGGGGGGCGTGGGTGGTTTTGGTTGGGTCGCTGGTTGAAGCGGGGATAAGGAGGGAGGGTAAGACTTGGGAGGTTGCGTTCAAGACGCCGGAGAGGGGGTGTTTAAATGAAGTGAGTGTTAGGCCAGATTATGATTTTGATGCGGAGGGGGAGTATCAGGTGCGGGAGGGCGAGACGGTGTATTGTTTGCAGTTGGTGTCGTATGCTAACCGGGAGGATCCGAGGATGCAGTTGTTATCCTGCCTTGTTCTTCGGCGAGTGAAAGTTGGTGAGGCGCCGGTCTATGAGTGCATTGGCTTGCTTCATTACAGGGGACATAAATTGGTACCTATTAGTGAGTGGTTCGATGATAGCGTAGTTGAGAAGGATGCTGTGGTGAAGATCATCTAAAGTTTACTTGCTATAACGGGCAATATTTGGAGCAAGCAGCGTGTGATTGCATGAACTTGGCTCACCTCGTTTGGATATCTAATACCATTGGGAACATCAACAATTGAACTTCCAAGCGCCGCCTGAATTGTATTCAAGCTCAGGCACGAGTCATGACCGATGTTCAAGATGTTTAAACACCGCTACAACCGTGGCATTGAAGAGAGTAGCATTCGACTTCAACAGAGTTATTCCGTCCGACACGGGTCCATTCACGAAGACAAGAGTCGCGAAGACCCTTTGCAAAAGCGGGATCGCCTCGTGAGTGTCAGCATCTCCATGTCAAGTGCTGTATGCCGCGAAACGAAGTAGAGAACTGGTGCCAGGCGCCACTTCAATGGTGCCATATCCCTTTCTATGCATGGTACGGGCCGTGTGGCCTTTATATCGGGATGTGAGTGGTTCGTGGGGATTTAGGGTTCTTCACCGGTGAGAGACTGTCTCAGCCTTGCCCCAACCTTGAGCACGGCTGGGGCGCCTCGGCAAGCTCGTACCGGTATAATTAGATTTCTTTTTTTTCCCGATTAAACTTTGCTCGCATCATTCAGGCTTGACCCAACAACCAGCGATAGCCAGTGATGACCACCGACGGATTTCAAATCCGAATCCATGGAGCTCCGTCGAATCCGTACAATCCATGGAGCTCCATGGATCTGACGGATTCCGGTCCTTACTGTATACCCTTGTCCAGCCTATAGATAAATTTCGATTGTATGTGGGCGATAACCGAAGCAGCATGTGATATCAGGTCCATGGATCGTATGATATCAGGTGGATCGTATGATATCATATCGATACGGTACGATCCACCTGTATTATCCCGATTAGGAAAGGTGATCAAATCCGTGAGATCCATGGAGCTCCATGGATTTACGGATCTCAGATCCATGGATCTCAAATCCGTCGGTTGTCACCATTGGCGATAGCCCTGTCGACCGTCATGATGAGCGGGTGAATTCCATCGCGCTATCTATGCTGCATACATCATCAGTGTCTATTCGACAATTGTATGCTTGGCTCCACATGTGTCCCTCCAGTTGCCGTCGCCGCCTTTCACCTCGTCATGGCTGAAGTCGTAGGTGCAATCGCGTCCGTCATTACGATAATTGAATCGACCGCGCGCATTACTAAGCTCATTATCTCATGCACCAACGCGATCGATGAATCTCGAATTCTCATGAGAGAGCTGGGCCAGGTACGCGGATTACTCGAAACGCTCAAGGAAACGATTGAAGCACATGAGGTCTCCAATGAGACGTGGTCATCTACCATCCTCCATCTTCAAGACGATGGAATTTTCCAGCAGTACAAGCAACTATTAGATGTGGTTGAGATTGGTCTCACTGCTACATCTCATGGACAGGGGTTCAGGTGGCTGAAGGCATGCATGACGTGGCCTTATAAGGAGGCCGAGACATTGAAGCTCGTATCGGCAATGGAGCGATACAAGTTCACCTTTGGTATTGCTTTGGGAAACAACCAAATTCGACTTTCTAAAGCCATCCAGGATAACATCAAAGCATTTTCCACAGACTTTGACCACATCAAGAACAAATTACAGCGCAATGCGGAACAGCTACAGAGCCTCAGTGAAAAGACCTGCGACGTCAGTCATAGTTTAGAAGCAGGCAAAGTACAGTTAAAAGATCTAAGCTTAACTACGCAACGGATAGAAGAGATGATACACCAACAATCAGGCCAAATAGAGGCGCTACGACAGCATATTGGCGGTATGTCGTTGGGATCACTGGTATCAGAGCTTTGCAGGCTAACAGTCCTCGCAGATGATGATTATGAACGAATTCTCGAGTGAATATCACCCTACAACTTCTGGACCCGGCAACAGGACGTTCTGAGTCAACGCACACGTCAAACTGGGGAGTGGATACTCTCAACCCCTGAAGTAACACAATGGTTGACAGTGTTGTCCATGAGTGGATAACCCGCCAAGAAGTATCCACGGATAGTGGACGGATAGTAACCTTCGAGGTATCCGTATTCTGTCAACTGATTTGATTAATCTGATTAGGTATCGTGAGGCCCAACGCTTGGTGTTGACAAATTGGATTTCCATGGTACGTCGCTTGGTCATCTCAACACAAAATGCCAAGTTATCTCATCTTGACGCCCGCGTCGGCAGGATAATCGACAGTGCGCCACCAATCTTTCAATATGGTGTCGCAAAGGGGTACGAGAGGCACAAAACGTAAATCACGGTCGGAAAATTCAGCTGTAACAACGCCAGGGTCGTCAGGTGACGTGGACACCCCATCTCATCAAACTGCGAGTAGATGGATTCTGAAGGAGTATAATCGCCATAAGTTGGAGATCAAGGCCTTATTGTGTAAGGTTTCGAGTCACATACACCTCTCCTTTGATATATGGACAAATCCGCGTCTTAAAGGTATCCTGGCGGTTATTGCGCATTGGGTGGACAGTGATCCAGCCAAAACCTGCAGAACAATCAGATTGTCCCTGCGGGAGGCTGAAGGCCACCATACTGGAAGAAACACGGCCAATCTCATTGAATTAGTCCTTCAAGAATACGATTTGCTCGATAACCTAGGGACTTCTACATCTGACAATGCGTCGGCAAACGACTTGACGGCCGATGCCTTGGGACAGATCGCTGGTGTCAATTCTCAGTACCAACGCCTGCGCTGCGTCGGCCATATGATCAATCTAATCGCGCAATCTCTTCTGTACGGTCAAGACTTTTGATATATTTGATGAGGAGCTCAGTCGGATTAAAGATTGGAAGCAGGAGGCAGCTCTATGGAGGAAGATTGGACCGATTGGTGTCCAGGAGTACCGGGGGCGGCGTAGGTATCCTGACGTTGTTGGGGATTGACAGGTCGACTGGAGGGTCTGGCAACAACAAGAGGGATCCACTTAACACCGTGTCCTGGGCCTTTGATCGCCTAGAATTTTTTCGAGCAGGATCCTCCAGGTCCGCTCTACGTTTTCCCGCCGTAGATCCAGGCTCCGGCCTCATTGTTGTGTTGTTGTATCGTAGTGTTAATAAAAACGATGACTGCGACATCGAGGGCGACGTTGACTGGCGATACTTGGCGCGCGCCCACGTAGCCTGTAGGATCCACCTACGCGCAGGTGTCAAACTCAGCCTGTCAGAGCCCTCAATCAACACTCAAAATCGCCCAATCGGGTAAGGTTCCGAGCCTCATGATACCCGGGTGGCTGCCCGTCCGTTGCGAACTCTGTCGGTGTCTGGCTGCGAGGCCGGTAGGCCTGTAACGCGGAAGACGGGGCCCTTCGTCGGAGCCATGTGAGTTTAGGGGTGCGCCGTCGAGCACAGCGTTCGCCAGCGTCCAGAGCAGCGGGTAAGCAGGAAGCAGGCAGGTGAAAAGTCGGCTACATCGTAGGCAGCAGGCAGCACAATGAGGCTGTAACTGGCCTGCCAACAGGCGATGTCGAGATGCTCTCTTATCGACTAGAGGGCGCTGCCCGCCATAGCATACTGTGATAATCAGTCGTACATCGCTCGCTGTACCTTCGCTTGACCAGACCATTCGCACTTGCCAAATACGACAGCTGCTATGCCTCCGAACAGTTAGCATTCAATTTTATGTGATGTTTTCTATATCTACAGTCTACTTAAGCAGGGATCTGACTGGCACATCTCACCCGCCTTACCGCCCTGTCGTTCTTCCATGTCGCAAGCAAATGATAAATGAAAAGGCCGAGCCACACCAAAATGATCACAGCTAGACTTGCTGCAACGGCAACCAAGCAAGTTATGGTAAGCCCGTATGACACTTTTTGAAACGGCGCGTTGCCCTGCAGCGCGATCGTTGCAAGTCCAACCTGGAGTGCTGCCATAAGAACAGCGAGGCTGGCAAAACCAGCTAGCATCCACCTAAAATTACGGCCGAAGAAAGCCTGATACCACGTCGGCCGACTTTGGTACCCCCAGATAAAGTTACGAAGGGAGTATATGGGCGGAGAAAGCCTATATATGGTGTCGAGTCGGGTCAATCGTAGTTCTCCGTATCTGTACCGTTGATTGACGCTGCTTAGGGTCTTGCAATCGATGTTGGCCAAAAAGAAATTAATGAACTCGACCCAGTTGGGCCACTCTACTACTTTTAACATTAGGCCTGCTCCTTTCGCAATGTCAAGATCACTTTTATACCGCACGAGCCATGCGTAAGAAAGCAGCAAGCCGCAAGCCGCTTTGCGCAATTCCAGATCCGAGCACAAGTGGCTCTTCCACGATTCCCAGTCAAGGAGGAAATCAGGCAACGGTTTGATGAAGATTTGATCTTCGAACCACACAAGATGTTCGTCAGGGTCTTCGGTGATGAGAATATTGCGTCCCATCAGCCTTTGCCTGTGCAAAGGCCGTGCAGCCGTGGGTGGACCCGCCAGCCAAAGGTGGTGGTGAATGTCATTCAGTCTAGGTGTTTTCAGCTCAGTGGCTGGCCACGTGGATAGCTCTTCATCTAGTCGTGACAATCTATCCACTCGAAAAGCTGTCACAGGCTGCCCCACTCCAAAGCCGCTCGAAGTGGAGGCAACGATCAATAAAGACATGTTCTTCGATATCGGTGGTTCGAGCCCACTGGGGAGCACGTCACTAAAACAAGTATTAGACTGAGCCGAAAACAGGTGCAGGTGCTACACTGACTTTGCCTTCTGTTTGTCCATGGAGGATTGGCTCTCCCTGGCAGCAAGACGCAGGATACGCTGTGTTGGACTGTGGGAAAAGAAGCGATGATCACGCGTTGACATTGACAAATAGATGCGGTTGAACGATCAAATAACGGAGTGCGACGCGAAGAAATGCACTGTCGCAAGCCAACATCAGATCGAGCTGCTTTGGTAAGCTTGCCGTGCGGTTCCTGCAACGTTAGCCAGGCTAAGATGCACACAAAGAACAATACACGATCTTCTCAACGAGATGAGATCACACAACTCCGCACGCAAAGTCCGATAGATACTTAAAGGATAAAGAATGTCAGCCAAATTTGTCATACACAGAGGAAGAGAGAATGCCTTGCCAGGAGGGAAGGCAGCGAGCGGCGCCTTCTTATCGATAGGTAAGAAAGCGCCTCGACATGGCCTGCTGGCCGGTCAATCTTGCACTCAGCCTTGCGCGCACACGGGTTACAGCCTCCTTCTGCTGCCTACGATGCAGCCGACTTTGCATCTGCCTGCTTCCTGCTTGCCCGCTGCTCTGGGCGCTGGCGGACGCTGTGCTCGACGGCGCACCCCTAAACTCACATGGCTCCGACGAAGGGCCCCGTCTTCCGCGTTACAGGCCTGCCGGCCTCGCAGCCAGACGCCGAGCTGACTGCCTTGCTGGAGGCTGCCATCCACGATAGCCTGACCAAGAAAGAGTGGTCGAAGCAGACCGTCAGCATAGCGACCGCCCCTTCCTGCTACGACGATAACGAGAAGGTCGCGCTGGTGGAGTTTCACGGCGGGTCGCCCGCTTTCCTATCCGAGCTGAAGGACAATCCGCTGGGGGACTGGCAGGTAGAGATAGGCGACACGGACATCAGTTTCGACCAGCACTTCTTCGGCTTCACGCAGCTGTACACTCCGAAGGCAGACTCTCCAGTCACTGCTGAGTACGTACCTCTCAGTATCGAGCGATGTCCCTCTGACCATTTGCGCAGTATCATCGCCATCACCGGCCTCGATGGCCACGCGTACGGGTCGTGGAGGGGAAAGGGAAACCTCGGGCGGATGTGGCTGCGCGACTTCCTGTGCAAGGACCTCCCATGCTGCCGCACGATGATCTACGGGTACAACTCGAAGCTGTCGAGCCATGGAATCGACACAATCATGGACTACGGGCGCGGCTTGACGGAGGAGCTGAAGAAGGTGCGGAACACAGAGGAGGTGGGTGGGTCGACTGGTAAATAGCGGCGCATTGAGCTAACACTGTGATCCTGCCAGCTACGAAAGCGGCCGCTGATCTTCATCGCGCACAGCTTCGGAGGCATCATCCTTGCTCATGTGAGTAGGCGGGTCTAGCGCGTCTGTATATTTGGCTAAGGGTGCAGTGTCTAGTTGAAGCGGTCCAAACCAGCGAGGACGACCACCCTACAATAGCGTCTTTGCACAGAGCTACATACGGCATGCTTCTTTTCGGGATCCCTCACAAGGGTTTAATGGTCGATGATATCGAGAAAATGCTGGCTGGACAGGACAACCATCCGCGAGGCGCACTTCTGGGCCAAATCAAGGCAAAGTCAGATCTTCTCGCGTTACAGCTGGCAAATTTCAAGAACCTCATCCGGGATCGAAAGATCGTGAGCTTCTATGAGACGCGCCAGACCAGGCGGCTTGAGTTTGTACGACACTCATTCGAGACTGATGCAGTGACGCGTTACTAACGATGTACGATAGGATAGCGAAAGCAAACGCTGGAAGCGGACAGGAGACCTCGCCACAGCTGTCGATACCGACTCAGCTCTTCTCCAGCTGCCCGACTCTGCAGAAGACAAGATCCCTATCGATGCAGATCACTCGATGATAGTTAAATTCGATAGCAGGAACCAGCAAGGATATAGCAGCGCGCGAGCGAAACTTCAACAGTTTGAGCAGGATGCCCCGGGCGTGGTGGAGGGTCGTTTCCGTACGTAGATGCCAATCTTGCCTTTTTGATCCTGCAGTGTATTATTGACGACGTCTTAGCTAATGGATACAATGAACTCACTGCGCCGGTCCCATTATCAAATCGCAAGATTGGTATACAGACTCTGTGTATCCATTAATAAGCCACTGACTGAGTACAGATTGTTTACGATCGCTGTCGTTCCCAGAACAAGAGCAGAGATACAAACGGGTTGAAACCGCAAAGCAAACCTGCCAGTGGTTGCTCGAAGACCACAAGTATCGGACTTGGATGAAAAGATCTCGAGGACTTTTTTGGATTAAGGGAAACCCTGGGACTGGCAAGTCTGTGCTCATGAAATTCGCCGTTACAGAGATGCGTAAAAGACAGCCAGGAGGACTCGTTGCATCCTTCTTTATCCACGGGCAAGGAATGAATCTGCAAAAGACACCACTGGGCATATACCGTGCATTATTGAACTCTATCCTCCCACACTTCCCGTCATATCTGTCCCAACTTACTAGGACCTTTGAAGACCAGGAGAAACGATTTGGTGCCTACACAGCCGAGCGATGGGAGTGGACTGACAAAGAACTTCAAGACCTTCTATCTGATGTGTTGACGGTGGGTTCAAAGCATAAGCCTGTCATCGTCTTTGTCGATGCACTTGACGAATGTGGAGAAGAAACCGCTAGGAGCTTGCTGGCGTACTTCAAGGATCTCATGGAAGATATTGAGAGGGGGGGATCCCAAACCAAGATATGTGTTTCTTCTAGGCACTACCCGATTCTTGGCGTTAACACTATCCCGACAATTTTTGTGGAGGAACGAAATGGCAAAGATATCCAATCGGTAATCCTGAAACGGTTAAGAGATATTCAACTTGAAGGAAGGCGCAGTCAAGTCCAGCACGCCATCTTGTCCAAAGCTCAAGGAGGATTCCAATGGGCGGTACTAGTCACTTCCTTGGTGCTTGATGGGAATGCTATTGGGAAAGGAGTAGAGAAGCTGGTCAAAACGATCGAATCCATGCCGCCAGCACTCAATAACTTGTACGCTAAGATTCTGAGCGGTTTTCCTAAAGCCGAGGAGGACCAAATGGTCAAGCTCTTCCAATGGGTGCTCTTCGCCAAACGACCTTTGTCAAGTCAGGAGCTTCGAGAGGCCCTTGCTACCGACAAGGGGATGACTACAACGACAATATCTGAAATTAGGCGTCACGAAAGTTGGACCGAGACTTTGACTCAGTTCGAAAGTTATATTAGGCATATGTCGAGAGGCCTGGTGGAGTTTCAAACCCGCGATGTCTACGAGCAATACGAGCCAGGCGTGGAGGTGTCGGACCGGGAAGCACATTTTATCCATCAATCAGTCGCGGACTATCTACAAGAGATATTCTTGAAAAATCTCCAGCATGATCTATATCACGGTCAATCTTGCGTCGGTGCCGGTCACTTCGAGATATCAAGATCGTGCCTCAGATATCTAGCGCTAAGGGAAGTCTTGGATGCAACGAAGTTGTCTCGCAGTACTCTTTCGGCAAGATTCCATTTGACACCATATGCAACGCGGTTTGTGTTCGAACACATCAGAAAGGTGGAACAACAAGGAATTCCGCAGCCCGATTTACTTAAACTCTTCCAGTGGGACACACAATCCGAGTCATTTGGGGAGGTCGTAAAGATATGGTCTGTCTTTGATCCTCATAATGTCCATATGCCCACAGGTTGGCCGTTTGTTGGGACAACAACGCTTCATATCCTGATCGCACTAGGTTCGAAAAGCGATCTCGATGCGTATTTAATAGAAAATAACCTAGACATTAGCAGAAAAGACTCCGCTGGGAACACGCCACTGCACTTCGCCCTCAAGGAGAGAGACGAAGGTATAGCGCTGGTATTGCTGGTGCAGACAAAGAGGAATGCTCTGAATTCGGGCGACGAGGACGAAAGAACACCCATTTCCTTGGCAGCAGAAGCCGGGCAAGCGAAGGTTGTCAAGGAACTACTTGGCGTGGACTTGGTCGAAGTTGATGTGAAGGATGCATACGGATGGACGCCACTGTCATGGGCAGCACAGAATGGCCACGAAGAAGTGATCAAGCTCCTACTCGAGACAAGCAATGTCGATATAGAAAGTAAGGACGAGGAGGGACAGACGCCGCTGTTGTGGGCAGCAGCAAACGGACACAAAGGAGTAGTCAAGCTCCTGCTCGAGACAGGCCAAGTCGATATAGAAAGTAAGGACGAGGAGGGACAGACGTCGCTATCATGGGCAGCACGGAACTGTCACGAAGGAGTAGTCAAGCTACTGCTCGTTGAGTATGGCGTTGATCCGCACACTGTAGATGCTGATGGTCGAACACTATTGTCGTGGGCAATTCGGGAACGATTATCGCCGATATTTTGGGCAGTACAGAACGGCCACGAAGGAGTGGTCAAGCTCCTGCTCGAGACAAGCAAGGTCGATATTAACAGCGAGGACGACGACGGTCAGACGCCGCTGTCATGGGCAGCACAGAACGGTAACGAAGGAGTGGTCAAGCTCCTGCTTGAGACAGGCAAGGTCGATATGGAGAGCAAGGACGATTACGGTCAGACGCCGCTGTCATTGGCAGCACAGAACGGACATGATGGAGTGATCAAGCTCCTACTCGAGACAGGCAATGTCGATATTAACAGCAAGGAAGAGGACAGTCAGACGCCGTTGTCATTGGCAGCACAGAACG
>ML996304.1:0-45287 GCA_010093805.1 Polyplosphaeria fusca | reverse complement strand
CGCCGACGTCAACGCGCAGGGTGGAAGGTACGGCAACGCACTCTACGCGGCTTCATTGGGAGGCCACGAGGCGGTGGTGAAGTTGCTAAAGGCAAAGGGTGCGGAGTGACCCCGATAGGAACAGGTTTATAATTGGATGTATAACGTGCATCCCTGCGACACGAGCCACCCTGTGTGGCGAGCTAAATGAGGGGTACTTTGACTTCAGCGAGCTCAAACATCATGCGCATAGCCAATACAATCGTGTTTCTATAGAAATATTAAGCTATAGCAAATCCTAAATGTTCACAATTCATTCTTCACAAAAATTACATGCGAGTTGTCGACTCTAAGCCCAGTTTGTACACCGTCTTCCTTTATGGCGTAGTATGCTTCCCCTCCTATAGTATTAATGTAAAGTCTTTATCGCTCTAAGTCTCTATAGAAGACCTTTATCTAAGGCTCTAAACGTTATTCTACTGCTCCAGAGTCATCGCTAGCCTTTAGTGTAGTGTCGCGAGCAAATTCATACATGGTCTCTGTGGCGATTAGTACCTTCAGCGGAAGCGAAACACGAATCCTAACTAGTGCGAGATGACCCCAGATTGACTTGGCTGGCGAGATTTGTCCCCAATGTTTTGAGATTTGTCCCGAAGATGAGATTTGTCCCGAAGATGAGATTTGTCCCTAACGCTAGTGTTAGCGAAAGTTACTGCCTCAACTTAGTTTAGCGCGTAACTTATGGACGCGACACTATCGCGACAATATTGACCACGCGTCTCTACTTTAGATGGATAGCTTTTAAGAAGGTAGTAGCTCATTCTTCTGTTCACAGACAACATGGAAGATATAACCCCACCTCCAGACCTGCTCTACGGCTCCTATGAAGAAGCATATGACGCGCTTAAGACGCATGGTATGCAGCATGGCTATGGCTTCGTCCTTAAGCGGAGCTGGCCTCACAATTCGATTGCTAAGACGCGTTACTACTACCACTGCGACCGCTTTAGGAACAACTTCCAGTCAACTGCAAAGGTTCTAAGCACAAGCACACGGTCAACAGAATGTCCCTTTAAGCTCGTCGTCTTTAAGATAAAGGATAGCGGCCAATGGAAGCTAGAGATCCAGGATAAACGTCATAATCATCCTCGATCCATCAATCCTAGCGCGCACAATGTCTACCGCAAGCGTACATCAGCACAAAAGGAGGTAATTGAGTCAATGACCCATGCTGGGGTGCGGCCGATGCAGATACAGTCTTGGCAGAGACAGGACAGGAAGACGATCCAGTAGAGTTAGTTGAAGCACGGAACATGGCTCTCGCTACAGAAGGGCTTTTCGCTTCCTGTACTCCGACCATGGCCTGGAACTATCATTTTGGAGATATGGAGGCGTTCTACATTGAGAGGTTTGCGCAGGTTGATGCTCAAAATGCGCTTCTTAAGCCTCAAGATGCACTCCTTGAGCCCAGGGACGAGCCTGCGCAGCGACCCAAGCGGGCTGCAGCAATAGCAGCTTCAGATGCATAGAAAGCTCTTAGCCCACGCAAGAGATATCGACGTTAGTAGGAGATAGTCTCATTATATGTACAATTCGATATCGTCAGGCGCTGCCTAGTTGTTCAGTCTGCACTGCTGTGCATTCTACGTTACTGCGGCCCGAGCACATGCAGAGGAGGGTGAAGGTCCATAGTTTGTTTTACTGCTTGATTTGGTGGCGTAGGCTTCGATCGAGCTGGGTCTCCGAGGCTTGATTTGTGAGCCAAAGGCTAGCTAAATCAGGAATCAGGGATGTACAATGTCGGTTGTGAGACTGTAGAGCCCATCCCCGGATTGCTCGCTTGGATACCAGGCTCGGTTCTGCCTGCGAGTCTATCTACAAAGCACAAGAAAAACAAAAACAAACGCTAGTGACCCAAGAGTCCTTTCTCTCTTCCCTTCTTTGTACAAACAGTCTGCCCGTAGTCTTTAGGGAGGTGGGTGGGAAAAAATCAGATGGGTTATCTCCAGCATGCGCTGACCTGCAGAGCGACAATGAGGTTGTGGATAGAGGATCAGGAGGAGAACAGAGCAGGTAGCTTTTCCTCCGAGCTTGAAACGCTATCGCGACAGTAGGCTCATCGGGATCCTCCGTATCCGTAGAACCTCTTCACTTATTGCATTATAGAGGAAATAATCAGGTGATCATATTGAAAACTATCGATTGCGCGCTACTGGGTGCAGCAGCAGGCCAATGACCGCACCAGCAAGCTCCAGGGTCGGCTCCAAGAAGCTTCACAGCGTCATCGCGAGGACCTGGGCAAAGTTGAAGAAGCCGCCCGCCAGGCCAGCATCAATGCCAAGGCCGATATCCAACGAGCTGAAGACTCGACCAGGCTCGCCTACACTTCGCTCTCCTCCGCCCAGGCCAAAGCGCTCCAGGTCTTCGAGAACCAACCGCTCAGCGCATCCAATGCCTCAAGCAGGAGGCCCAGAAGCACGTAGACGAGGTCGACCAGCGCGCCAACGACGCTGAGAAGAAGGCCGCCGTCGAGCTCGCTGCCGCCAAGGAGCGCATCAATGCCAGCGCCCGCCCAGAGCATCGCCGCCGCCGAACATGCTGCCATTCAACGCGTTGCTTCTGCTGAATCGGCCGCTCAAGTACAAGTCAAGCAGGCCCGGGAGACAGCCGAGTCCCGCATGGCAGACTTGACCACGACCACTCAACTGCAAGTCTCCGAGCTCAAGAGCAAACTCGTCACGCGGGAGACCGAAACAGAGAAGGAGTTCGCCAGGGCTCGCGACGATCTGGACGAGGCCAAAAAGTACACCAGGCGCGCACAAGAAAGTGTCGACGACCTCCGCGCCGACAAGGCCCGGCTCGTCAAGGAAGTAGACGACGAGAAGGAGTAGCGAGGGGCTACCGAGGCTGAGGTGAATGAATTGGCGAAGCGTGAGTTGGCTTCGAGGATGGCGTTGGCGGAGGAGAAGGACAAACATGCCGGCACCTACGATCGGTATGTTGAATTGATAAGGCAGTGCGTGTTCCTGTGTGTGCAGGTTTCGATAGAGCGGCGCCGGGTGGAGAAGACGAGGGCGATTGAGCGACTGCGGGCCGTTGTGCAGAAGCGTCAGCAGCTCAAGGTGATGGGGAGGGTGGCCTGGTACTTTATGGCTAGGGCGGTTGAGTTGGCGACGACTGTCGAGGAGCTAGTAGAGAGGGTTAATGGGTGGAAGGTGGCCTACGAGGATCTGCAGGCGGCTTAGAGCGTAATACAAGTCTAAGAAATTAGTTACTACATCTTTCCCAAGGACATACGAACCCGCAAGCTTAGATCTAACCAAGTCAGGCCAATTCCTTTTGTTAAGGGGGTCGTGTCTTCACCTAAACTTCTTTTTGTAAACTGTTTTAATGTTGGTGTAGGGGCCTGAGTCTTCATGGTTCCTTTGTCTCTGTCTCTGCCCGGGCTGTTCGTGTCTTTCCTCTCTCGAAAGGCGCGACCCTGGCTCCTGGAGGACCCATCACCATTTCACCACCCATCAACCCAATCATTCTCTTGGTTGTGCCTCATTTGTCTGTCAGCCAATCGAACGTCTTTGGGTAACTCACACAGTTGTAGCGTGTATGAGTTCAATTCAAGGCGGCATGCAAGACATGTCGTTAACGCTAGAGAGCTTTTGCGTGTCCAGTCGGATCTGAGATGATTATCGCGCGTGCTATAAAATTCGCGTATCCACCTTGGTTTCCACTGCTCCTTGAAAATAAACTACTCTTGTAGACGTTGCTTTACTCTGAGATGGCTTTTATTAATGTCACATGACCAACTACACTAAGCAGCGGGCATCCGTCTGTCTCATGACGTCAAAGCGTCCCGCAGCCCCGCCAATCACGACCACGATCTGTGCTCAACCTTTTTCCGACGAAAGCTGCTTCGTCCCATTTTGGGTTGCTCAGTAAGGCTGCTGCATGACATGCATGGCATTAACGAACGTGTCGGGAGGGCTGGTCCGCGCCATCCGGACGAGGTTTTATGTGGTCAGTCCACCCGCTCATGTGGCCGGGTGGGGTGAGGGCGAGTTTGTTTATCACGGCAGAGGACGTCAATGCAGACTGGTATAGATTCAATTGAGCAGCCAACTCTTCAAGAGCGATTTATTTGGAAACTACAGTTGATAGTGCGAAAAATCCATTAAAATCTTAACGTCTGGAGGCAGTTGGAAAGAGCAAGGACATCGCCGATCACCACCATGGCCGAAATCATTCTCTCCATAAACGCTGGCTCCTCCAGCGTCAAAATATCCGTCTACAGAGCCCCAGATGGCTCCAATGCCAACACGGACCCAATCCAGCTCGCAGAGGCCTCGGTCGAAGGTCTCACCGCGCCGCCCGCGAAACTGAAATACTCGCGGGGAGACTACAGCATCAAGGGACAAGAACTAGACAACATATCTTCCCAAGAGGACGCTTTCCGCACCATCCTCACACATCTGACGCAAGACTCCGGCCTCCCCGAGCTCACCAACCTGTCCGACATACACTACACGTGCCACCGCGTAGTCCACGGCGGCGACTATCCCTCCAGCCAAGTCATCGACGCAGCCACATACCACCACATTGAAGAGCTCTCCGACCTCGCTCCCCTGCACAACGCCCCCGCCCTCAGCATCGTCCGCGCGAGCTCCGACCTGCTCCCCAATGCAACCAACATCGCCTACTTCGACTCAGCCTTCCACACGTCGATGCCCGCCCACATCCGCACGTACCCCATTGACCCCACCATCGCGCGCAAGAACAAACTCCGCAAATACGGTTTCCACGGCCTATCCTACTCCTTCATCACGCAGGCCGTCGCCAGCCATCTCGGGAAACCGCCTAGCGAGCTCAACGTCATCGCTCTGCACCTCGGCTCCGGCGCTTCAGCGTGCTGCATCAAGCGCGGCAAGAGCCTCGATACGTCTATGGGCCTGACGCCGCTCGCAGGCTTGCCTGGCGCGACGCGCAGCGGGAGCATCGATCCGAGTTTGATGTTTCATTTCACGCACGACGCCGGGAAGCCGAGTCGTGCAGCGACGGCGCATATGCACATCACGCAGGCAGAAGAGATATTGAATAAGAAGAGCGGGTGGAAGAGCTTGACGGGGACGACAGATTTTGGGGCGATTTCGAAGGGGGAGAGGGAGGTAGATGAGTTAGCGTTTGACATGTTTGTCGATCGCGTGCTGAACTATGTGGCGCCGTATTTTGTCAAGTTGGGTGGGGAGGTGGATGCGTTGGTTTTTGCGGGCGGCATTGGGGAGAGGGGGGCGAGGTTGAGGGGGGCTGTGGTCGAGGGCGTGAAGTGCCTTGGGTTCGAGTTGGATAAGGGAAAGAATGAGAGGCCTGGGGATGACGTGGTTACGGATATCAGTGCGGAAGGTGCTAAGTTCAAGGCTTTGATCGTGAAGACGGATGAGCAGTTGCAGATGGCGAGGAGCGTGTTGCTGGACCGTGATAGGTTGGAGAAGAAGTAATTGGTGGATGTGGGAGGAGTAATGTGTTGCTAGATTGGTTCCAACTGTATGAGACATTGTGAGGTCTCTTTTCCCAATGAATATTGTATCTTACAATCTGCTTCGGTGAAGCAACAGAGGCCACAGCAAACCGCTTACCTAGGTGGTGTAATTTGCCGCCGAAATGACTTGAATCTTTGATTAAAAATATACTTCCAAAGGGTGATGAACTCAGTTAATGACTGCTTACTCAACCTTGCGATCCAAAGATACGACTTTTACATGGAGCCTCGGTAGACCAGTGATTCGGAAAAGCTTGGTTCGATTTACGCAACATGGGTCAGCGAGATAGGTTTGCGGGCAATAAATGATAGATTGGTGATGATCCAGTGGACAAAAGTCTCGATAGATCTGGCGAATGTGATCTAAGGATTAGACGAGAATGCAGGGGATCGTGCTATTTACAGCCCTCGGCAGAATCATACAAGGTTGGCCAGCCCGACTTCCAGATTCATATCTTACAGAGCGTCTGCAGGACGTCCCTGGTAGAATCGTGTGTCTCCTTGACGACACCGATGATTTGTTTGAATCTGTGGTACGTTAGGATGCGCATATGTATGGTGCTACCAACTCACTCCTTGATGCCAGCGTCGCCCACACACTCGTACAGCCAGCTCTCGCTCGTCGTGACAATGGCGCCCTCGTGTCGAAGCCTCGCGAGAGCAATTGGAACCTCTTCCTTGTTGACGCTACTCACGCCGTCCGCAATGACGTACACCTTGTGCCCGTCCTGCAGGAGGTCCAAGGCCGTCTGGGTGACGCAGATGTGGCTTTCGATGCCAACGATGACAGCGGAGAGCGGGGACTGGAGCGAGGCAATGCCTTTCCGGACTTCTGGCGTGCTCCATGGCCATTAGTTCCCTCTTGGACAATTGGGCCTGTACTCACAGCATGGAGAAGAGTGTCTTGTCTGCATGCACCAGTGTCTGGACTCCGCCGGGGGCGTCTAGGCCAAGCTCAAGACATGTTTCACCGAGTCGGGCCCTGTTTTGCGTTGTGGCAAATACAGGAATGGCGAGAATCTGGCCTGCCGATGTCAATGCCAGCCTGGGGAGGGTTGAAACACGGCGACGTCGTGGTAGAGCGCGGGTATGCGGCGCGGTCTGGGCAATTACATACTCGCTTTCAGCAGCTTCTGTGCGGTGGAGACGACTTTTTCAAACTCGTGGATGGCGGGTCTAAATTTATCCTGCAAGTCGCAGACACTGACGGCATGAGCAGGCGGGTCGAGATTGGGTTATAGTGAGCGTACAAGAGGGCGGGGTTGGCTGTCGAGTGTGAGCGGGCGCGGTGGGGACAAAGAGCGAGTGAGACACTCACCGATGCGTCGTTGGGCCATTGCAGCGAAGCTACGAGTGGCGGATGGTGCAATTGACGCCTTGGTGAGGGTGAGGGTGAGGCGGAGTGAGGGCAGCATCGCATGTCGCGACTCCGGTGAGCCTCGGCGCGCGGGGACGATGGCGGAGGCGTCGTTGCTGGCACGCATGCCCCGCCGGAGACGGGCTCGCACGTGACAGGGGATTTGTCGAGTCGAGTCTGGGGTGAGGGTTGGGCGCAAATTACCCCAATCTACAAATGCTCCCGTCGCGAGGCTCATTGGAGCGGCGGCGGGTGACTCCACGCTCCTAAAACGAGGGCGGAAGCTCCCTTCATTACCCACAGCTGCTCGGCACACCCTCGTCGATTGCGGCTTGATGACGGTCATAAGAGGGTCAGATATTGCCGCTCCAAGCAGGAACCAGCAGGAACCGAGTGCCTGACTGCCGTCTGAGTGAGGATGTGATGGCCCCGGCCGTCTCACGCGCTCGCAGTGTGTCATTGTTGGTCGACGACTGCTCTGCTCACTGCTCAGACGAGACTTCACTCAGCTCAGCTGGCTGCTCAGCGCCGCCGCCCATCAGTCAGCGCATCAGCGCATTCTATTTTCTGTGGGAGCGCTGTGCGACTCTGTTGTGTGAGAGCGCGCTGTGCAACGCAGCCCCCCCGGTCCCGTGACTGGTGCTGGCCGTGGGGAGACGAGCAGGCGGCGCGAGTGTTTCCTTGTCCTGCGTCTTTGAGCGTGGAAACGAGGCTCGCGACGCGAGAGGGGATAGGCTTGACGGGCTTCAAGGCTTGATAGACTTGCTCTAGGTGCAGCAGCAAGCCCATCCCACCTCACCTCGCACCATGGCCCTCTGGCTGCCTGCCTGAGACGGCGGCGAGGCCCAGCAAAGCACAGCGGCGGTCCCGTTCAGTGCTAGCCCGCAACCCTTCCCAGTCCGTGCGCGCCGCCGCCGCCGCTGCTGCTCTGCTCTGCTGTGTCGCTCTGTTCTCTCTGGCTCGAACAAATCCACACGCCCACCACACCTCCTCCTCCCCTTCCCCCCCTCCCTCGCCGCTTGCTTTTGCTGTTGCTGCTGTGATCTCACCACACCTTCCAGCCCCCGTCCTTTGCCATTGTTTCGCGCTCGCTGCCGCCGGCCCTTCTCCGCATCCCCAACTCCCGCGCGCCGTTACGGGAGAGCGCCCTCACGGCAGGGGTCGACCGTCTGGTCCTCACACAGCGTCGAATTTCCCTCGCGACGCCCTCCCCTCCGCTGCTCTGCGCGCCTCCACTCTCCTTCACTCGCTCCTCGTCAACAACACCGCCGCCGCTCGCGAGCCTGAGCCCGCCCCTGTCTCTGCTCCCCCGACCGCCACCCCTCCCTCGTCGACTGCTCCGCGCCTCGCCCCAAAGCATACACCGCCAGGTTTATGGGCGAGTTGCAGCCCGGCGAATCCACTGCACGGTATCCTTATTTTGTCCATCCTTTTGCTATTCATTCGGATTCGCGTCGAACAAGCGAGCGCATCTCCCCTCGGGCGCGACACACCCTCGACAACAGACCGCTGCCTCTCCTGCACTCACCACACCTCGACCACACCTCTCCCTTCCTGCTCATTCACCCGCTGTTTGACAATCCGCACGCCAGCGCCTCGCTCGCCGCCCCATTTCCTACCGTCATCGTGTCTCCGCACTTTGAGCCCCCGACTGCAGCGCGGGACTATCTTCGCCCTGTCGTGAAGAAGCCCTTGACCGAGTCCAGTCCGACGGGTGGAACACTCGATGGGAAAAACACCGCACCCGCCGGCGTCAACAGTAGCGCGCCGTCGATGACGTCCAACGGCGTTCAGAACACGGGAGGCAAGCGAAGTGAAGGAACCATGGAATCCCATGCGCGCCGCCAGCGGCCGTCTATTGTGTCGCAACTCTCCAACTCGGTCCCCTCCACGCCGCTGCAGCTGGCACGACACGAATCGCGCTCACGCTCGCCCTCTCCCAATGGCGGCCTGGGTAGTCACTCTCCGCGCTCCGTCTCGTCCGAAGCCAACGGCCACATGACTACGCTTAGGAAACCAGCTCAGCGAGGGTGCAAGTACGAGACGAATGCTGCGTTTGGTCGGAGGAGGATACCATACACGTCGTCGGACCTGCTCGACAAGGCAAAGGAGGAGCCAAAGAAGAATCTAGACCCGCATGAAGATGACAAGCTCTCAGGCGACATGCGAGAGTTGTACGACCGGTTATTGCCGACCGCAGAGAGTGCCAACCGGAGGATAGGCTTTGTGAAGAAGCTGGAGAACATTCTGACCACTGAGTGGCCGGGAAAGGAGTTCAAGGTCCACGTGTTTGGCTCGTCTGGAAATCTATTGTACACGAATGATAGCGATGGTGAGCGATACGTCGTCGAGATTTGACATCTTACTGACAGCCTGCAGTTGACATCTGCATTCAAACCTCTTACAAGCGACTCGAGGAGATGCACATGCTCGCCGAGGCGCTTGCTAAGCGTATGTCTCCCCCATTTCTTGCATACATTGACTGACTGGAGACAGATGGAATGGAAAAGGTCGTATGCGTCCCTGGTGCAAAGGTCAGAATCGTAAAAGTTTGGGACCCAGAGCTCAATCTTGCGTGCGATATGAACGTCAACAACACGCTCGCCATACAGAATACGCGCATGATCAAGACGTATGTTGAGATTGACGATCGTGTTCGCGAGCTGGCCATGATTGTCAAGTACTGGACGAAGCAGCGTATTCTCAACGATGCTGGTAAGTGTTCGCCTACTATTATGACAATGAAACTGACTTGGCTTCAGCGCTTGGCGGCACCATCAGTTCATACACCTGGATATGCATGATCCTAAACTTCCTCCAGACTCGCGAACCGCCAATCATCCCTTCACTCCACAAGCTGGGCGACCAGTACCGCAAGGCCAAACAAGACGGCCAAATGGCTTCTGACAACGACTTTGCCGATGATTTGGACAAGCTCAAGGGCTTTGGAAAGAGCAATCGAGAGACACTTGGTGGGCTGCTCTTTCACTTCTTTCGGAGGTACGGTCACGAAATTGATTACGAAAAGCACGTCATCTCCGTCAGGGAAGGACGCCTGGTAACCAGAGAAGAAAAGGGCTGGGACTTGAAGAGCCTTAAGAAAGAGGCGCGGAACAGGCTGTGTGTCGAAGAACCTTTCAGCACGGACCGAAATCTGGGCAACTCTGCCGACGAGTTCGCCTGGCGAGGCATCCACTTGGAAATCAGGCGAGCATTCGATCTCCTTGCCGATGACCGACAACTTCTCAAGCTTTGTGAGCAGTACGAATTCCCACCTGAGGAGAAGACAGTATTCAAGAAGCCAACGGCGAGTGTCAAGCCAACCCTGACTTCAAGCGCACCCAGCATGCGGGGAGGCCGGGGAGGCTCGAGTCATCGGGGTGGTCGAGGCGGCCCCAACCAAAAGGCAAACTACGGCAGGAGAGCATCCAGCGGTGCCACTTTTGCACCGAACCGGCCGCTATTGCAGAGTCCCCCCATCGGCGGTATGCCTAATCAGCGAGAATATTTCCCCGGGAGGCCTATAAATGAGCATTTTGCCGACCAGCTTGTCCACCAGTATCAAGTGCTCGAGATGCAGTCCAACACTCTACGAGCTCAACTTGTTGCTCATCATCGCGCTCAGCAAGCACAGCAGGTTTTGCATGCTCAGGCCATTGCTCAGGCGCAGGCACAAGCCCAGAATCGTGGACCCAACAGCTCCCCTCAAAAGTCGCCGTTTGTCAACGGTCGATCGAGCCCGCGTCTTTCAGAGGTACCCATGGTCCTGACTCACGTGCCTCCCCAATTCCTCTACCACTACCCCAGTTCGTTTGATCAAAACTCAGGATCAGTAACAGGCTCTGTGCCTCCAGATGGCCCTCGGACCAACCCATCTTCGCCGTCTTTGACCAACAGCGTCCCCGGCCTGCGGCGGACTGTCCACCGGTCCTCCAACGCCAGCGACTCCGTGTCTTTGCGCTCACAGTCACAGCCTCCACGTGCCGTTCCTCCAACAGCCCTCCCGCCCGGCTATCTGCAGACTCCGCAGTTCTTTGATCCGTCGACGTTCGCTGGGTATCCCATTGCTCGCTCCACGCAAGATACCTCTGGCTCACAGACAACCTCGGAGGCTCCCTACAGCCCACGCTCGGGCTATACCGAGTCAGCAGTGTCGTCCAATCACAGCACGCCAAAAGAGTACGTCGGTTACTATGTGGCGGATCACCCACATGCACAACCTCAACCTCGTGTGCAGCCCCAGATCTACAGCGTCCCGCAAATTCCCTCGTACAGCGAGGTACAGCAGCGCCGGAAGCGGGTATCGCCAGAGATTACACAGCCGCTCCTCAACACTGCGTTGCGGCGAGTCTCGCGTTCGCCCTCGCCTCTTGGCGGCCATGTACGCAGTTACTCTACCAGCGTGACGCCTCCGCTAGGATCAGCTTCGAGTGCCGCCAAAAAAGACCGAATTGACTCTATTCAGTATCCCAAAGACAACGGACCGGTCATTGCCAATGGATCGTTTCCGACACAGCCTCGCGAATCAAGAACCCGTAGCGAGACAGTGGATGCATTCCTCCCGGCTGATCCTGCCAACCCTGCTGCAGCGCTTGGCATCTACATAAGCAACTCGGAGCCATACCAGCTGACCACCACGGAGCAACATCAGCAGATGATCTTTGATGAGATTCAGCGACAAAAGCAGGCCGAGTTTATTCAAGCTGGTGCGGCAAACGGGTCCGTGAGCAATACCTCGCCCGTGGATTCAAACAGTAACTTGACGCGAGTCACGAGTGGAGGCAAGCAGCCCTTTCCCTCGCTCCCCGAGACCTGGATGGGTTATGAGACTTCCACGGACAACCAGCCTGATATATCCCCGACCCACATGCAGCCACCGCAGTGGCGAACCCCGTTGTACACGAATGGTCTCAGTCCTTTGGACACCATCAACACGCACCGGATACCTCCGCAAGAGATCCAGTCGGCTGGTGTCAAGTCTACAGTGTTGCTCTCACCGGTTCACGAGACGAGAACCCCTTCGCCAACGGCGAGTCGTCAGAGCGAGCATAAGCTGACCAACGGGAACAAGTCACAGACCAAGGAAAACCAGCCGCAGCGCCGAGCTTCACACACGCCTTCTACCGGAAATAAAGACACGGGTCGTGGTGCTCAGCAAAAGGGCAATGTACAAGCCAACGATGGCGGTGGTAAGTCAAATACCAACAGCACCAACACCGCCAGTAGCTGGAATACCACACAGAGGAGGAAAAAGAAGAAGACGAAGCAGATCGATGCCAAATCAACTGGCGAGCCGTTGCCGGCCAATGTCGCTGATCGCAAGGGGGGCTAACTGCAGTCAACCTTTTGGGCATGCTGACGATTATTTCCCGCATCCTGCGTCGACTGAGTTGGATATTCAAGGACAGTAAGAGCAATCATCCGTCACGGCTTGTGGATTTACTCGCCGAGAGTTACAGTCTGGCCATACAACCACAGCCTTTGGGGTCTTGGTACAACGGTAGACTCAAAAGTCGTTCCTGGAAGCACACCGACCGTTGCAACGATGTATTTTCCTTTGGAGCGGATTCATGTGAGAGCGTTTGTCATATTTAGAAAACTACGAAGCAGTCGCCAGCAAAGCAACGGCAAGCGTTGCACAGCCATCACGCAAAATTGGTGGCATTCTTTGTTTTTTTGGGATGGGCGTCTTGTGTCCTTTCCCACATCATATGGCCCAACCCCGAGCCTCGGAGTTTCTCATTGTCCTTTTCCGCCTTCTGGCGTTGTTCACACAAGACTTTTAGCATGCATGCATGTTCCATGGGCATGGGGTGGAGTTTTTTCTCTCGAATTTGCATCTCATTGCGTCGAAGACGGCGGGATTTTCTGGAAGGCAAGGCGGTCACCACTTTTCTTGCCGTATACCTGTCTTCTCCCGTTCACTCGTCTGTTGTGTGTTGCTGACGACTGCCTCGCGCATCATTGGTAACGACATGTCTGGCTGGAAGCGAGTCTTAATGCCTTTGTCACGCCGTGCTTTCCCGGCCCGCCGATGTTTTCTTCGAAGAAGACGGAGCGCAGGTGGAGTGGGGTGGGATGGAAAATGGGGTGGGTCGGTTCATCAATCAGCTTACAGCCGTGCGAGCACACATCGATAGATAAAAGATGAGATTGGGGCCTTTCGTTACAAAAACGAATCGCTGTACACCCTGGCCTTGCTGGTTCGTGTGTTGGGTTGGGCCTACGAGGGCTTGGCTTGATGTGCGGCTGGAAAAGGCGAGGGGGAGAAATAAAAAACGTGTAAAATGATATAAGGTGCTTGTTGAGTGTGCGTGATGTTGTCCTCTTTCCCTACCTTTCCTACCATTCTACACGTCAAAACCATTCGCTCATCAATCGACAGACGCCTTCAATCTCAATACCCGTCTCGACTTCAACTTCCATCTGCGGGCGTACCTGAAAAAAAGGCAACCGAGACACCTAAGGGAAGTCGCGATGCAAGTGCCCGGGGCTAGAAGTTAGCCTCTGCACGCCCCGCGCCGTCAACACTGCATATCTTTGTTCGCTGGCAGTCGCAGCGCCATACTGCAGCGCCTTTCTAGGCAGCCGTCCGCTTCGCTATTCAATGCCGCTAGTTTCAAGCAGAGGCGGGACCCGCACTGTGAGAGAGCTGTCATGCATTGATGCTGTTTCTGAGCCTTGTGCAGATCGGGCCCTGCCTTCCACGCCCATTCCGCCGACAATCGTGGCGAATGGTGTTGATTTTGAGCTTGGAGTAGATAAATGTCTAATTTGGGCTGCGTTTGTTTGCTTTCCCCTGCACATGGCGTTGTTTCTGAGCTTGGTGCAGGTGGGATCCCGGGTTTTGTCACGTGCCTACGTGTACTGAGACTAGTGCTGCGCGGGAAAGGTGCAGGAGAGGGGGGGTGTGGATTCTTTGTTGAGTACGGCTGGGATGCCTGCAGAGTGCGCGAATTTGACTTTGGAGCAAACAATTTTCCTTCGGGCGTTCGGCATGTCTGAGAAAAGGTGTCAGGGTTTTTGGAGTCTGTGTCTGCTGCTGGACAAGATAAGTAGAGCGGTCTGCTCCTTCGTTTCCTTTCCACAGCAAGAGTTTCTTCATCAAGTAGGTAAGAAGCATCCTCCAATCAGAGTGGCTCTGCTAACATTTCAGTCCCTTGCTTTGCTTCTCCAGCATACGAACTCACCTGTTTTCTCTTACCACCTTCGAACGATTTATCAGTAAGTCATCATGCCACCCCACGATTCCAGCACGACGGTGGTCATTAACCATGCATAGGTACACCTTGATCCCATCTACACGAGACTACACTTTAAAGTTCCGTCGTGTTCTGCCGCAATACCACCGTCACCAAGGAGCGATTTGTGTATCGTACACCCTCACCAGATTTTTCTGGAATGCCTGCCAAAAGATTCGACTATTTCCCTGAGGTTCTGGCCGTTCACGTGTTCCTATTCGTCGGATTCTTTGCAGGCCTGTACCTTCTCATCGACAAGATTGTCCACTTCAAAAATAGCAAGCCATGTGGTAATCGTGAGGATGGAGCAAGCTCTACGGGCGAGTGGCTTTACGAAAAAGCTTCTATCGCATATGCCCAAGTGAAGCAGTGGATTGAGCGCTTGAAAAAGAGAGCCAACGAATTTTTTCACACAAATCGACAAACCATTGCCCTGGTCGAAATCTTCAATTATGGAGGTTTCGTTTGCTACGTGGCATATATTTTCATTCGTGCAGGACTCTGCGAACTCCACAATCTTTACCACTTTAGATACCTCGATCGCCACCTGTTTGGACCCCTCGACTTAATGACCACTTGGTTGACCATGTTTGTTCAAACTATTCTAGCTGTGGCGACATTCATTCTGGTCCTCTTCCGCCTCTATCAGTTCAGCCATCTCATCATTAACGGACCCGATCACGGCAAAGCCAAGAATGCAAACGGCCAAGAAATCACTCCTGCGAAACTGGATGACGAGCTCGTATTGGTACTTCAACACCTATTCGGCCCAATGCTCAAAACCCCTTGCAGCAATAAAGATTGCGACATTTGCGCCAAACTCGGGCCTGTTGATGTGGACTCGAACCAGAGCGATTCCTCCACTGAAGTGAACGCTCCCATCATCTCTACTTCATCTGACCTGGAGATGAGTACCGATGACCAATGCTGAGGTAGGGTGTCTGGCTTACTGTCGGGGACTGGGAGAATCTTGGGGAAGATGTGACTGACGCAGTATTCGAGCGGGGCTAAGGGAAGGGAGTGGGGGTTAGATGGAATTCAGTCGGTGTGTCTTTTCCCGTGGAGAGAATTGCTATGATTGGCCTAAAGCAGAGCAGACTGTGATGGCTTAATGTTGGTTAGAAAGGGAGTTTTCTGATTTTTGGACATCTTGTGGGATTTCGGAAAGAGCCAGTGGAAGCACATTGTTTTGAGTCAAGGACAGGAGAAGAGACGAAGTAGTACTTACTGACACGGCCAAGAAGGATAAATTGTTTTTCGGGTACCCTTGCTCCTGCTGATACACACGGAAGCATATCTAATCATTTCGTGCAAGACTGAGGTCAAACGTCCATCCATTGCTCAATGGCTGCGAAGATCTTCGCATGCTGAACGCGCGTGAAATACGCCAATATTAAACCTCCAAACTCAAAGAATCCGAAGATTTCGCAATGTTGATGGCCAAGACTGTTGTTGGATACGTACATTGCAGCTCTATGGTCTCCCCAAGAATGCAAAAGGCTTAGTTTTGACTGTGTCAGGTCCCGTTCTAGAGTCTGTGATTACGTTTATACACGCCGTTCCGGCACGGGGTCCCAAAGCTATTAGTTACTGATTCTGTCGGACCGAGCGAAGTCACGTTTGGAGACAAGTACAGATAACCCCATAATATGGTGCGCCCACACGAAGAGGGCACACGTCCCCGAGAAGTTCTCTTTGGGGAAATGCTGTACCCTCGGAAGCATTGTTAATAAGGTACAAAATATAGTGGTACGCAAGGACGTCAAGCTGGAATGATGGGGTTCCGTCTCGTGTTGTCACAGGAACAACTAGGCCATTTCGGGGATAGCTTCCTTTGTCCAAACAATATCCCCGGACTAAATCCTGTCTTTCATTCCCAATTCCATCAGCCTACAGTGTTATCCTAAGGTTACGTCTCTTGGAGTTCCACCTAAAAGGATTACTTACATGATAGCAGTAAGCCTCGCAGTGTGCTGACCATTCACTAGCCGTCCGACGCAGGTCCGAACTGCAACCAACAACCTTCTCATGAAGTATCCTTTGGGAAAGCCCGCCGACGCCTATGTACCAAGTTTCCAGGGCCAGTACCCCGGATCTGACGATAATTTCGTGTCTTTTCAGGATACGGGACCCGAGTAGCAGATAAGCGGCCAATAGCATTCGATCAGGCTGACTGCAACCCCTCGCGTTCCTGCGGCTTATATCGTGAAGGAGCATCTATGCTACCTTAAAGCATAGAAGATGTCCTGTTATTTGCGAATTCTTAGTGCTTACTTGATGGTGAACCGACCCCAGAATCCCTCATGCGTTCCTGCGGAGTAGAGCGGAGTCTCGCGTCGTATTGCTTAGCTACGGTACCAAGGATGGTGCCAAAGGCTTCTTTCTGGAACAGAGCAAGGAAGCGATCGAGTGGCTTTATTTGGGTTTCGAATTATAAAAGGCTCGTTCTGCGCGATGGCTGGTTGTTGCCATTCTATCTGCTCAAGACTTGTAAAGCCGTCCCAGCAGCGAACTCAAGACTCGTCTCCATATAGCTTTACGCGATGTACATCTTCACGAGTGCTCTCTCACTTCTTCCCTTCCTGGCTCTCGTCGGAAACACGTATGCAGATGCCTGCACAGGCAATCCATCCGACACACTCGATTGCACCATCCTTACCTACACCGACACCACTACCAAGATATCCAATGCCCCCACACCTGGACAATGCGATGACACCTGCTCACATATCTTCGGTGATGCTGGGGACTGGATCGTCGACTTCAGGGGGCAACCAGACGGCTATATCGACCATCCCATCGGCAATCCTTGCCAGCTCAGGATTGGGCGAGGACAGGGAGAACCTAAGGACTACTACTTCTTCATGACGAATCAGGATATGGCCAATATCATTGGCGAGGTGGAGAAACGGTTTGGTGGGCTCCACAATGGAAAGGTGGCGGCGCAGGGAACCATGGAGTGCGGTGGTCACAAGGCCGTCTGGTATGTGGACTAGTGGGCTTCCTTATTTCGGAGAGGCAGCGAGATGCTGGATTATTTTCTTGAGTGATTTTGTTGCCGCCTTGAAATGCTCAGGTTGAGTTGCGACTTCAAGAATGCATCTCTGATGAGAAATGAGACCGAAAACCAAAGTGGTGTCGTTTATTGCGCAAGTTTGCATCGTGAATCGTACATGACTATACCAAGGATATCCCTGCCTAGGAGGCTTGATATTTTCTACGCGAGGTGGATGCGCAGTCACGTTCCCTCGCGTTTTCTCGCCGTATTCGCGTCGGCGCTCCAGCCCCACCCAAGCCCTCACCCTCAATTTCCTTGGACACAATCGAACAGCAACCGGCGCAGCACAATCGTCGATCCACTACGAGCTGCCATGTCCAACTCCTCGGCTGTTAATACATCGGTCGCAAATCAAAAGGATACCTCGGCCGTTGCTCCAGACGCGATGCCCCCACCGTCCGGCTCGCTTCCCCTCACCCTGATACTCGCCGCGACACCAAGCCTGGGCATAGGCAAAGGAGGAAGCCTCCCATGGCCGCAGCTAAAGAAGGAAATGGGGTACTTTGCACGCGTCACGAAGCGCGTCTCGCCGTCGCCGACCGCCAACAGACGGAGAATCAATGCAGTCGTCATGGGCCGCAAGACATGGGATTCAATCCCACCCAGGTTCAGGCCGCTCAAAGACAGGTTGAATGTTGTCATCACACGGGATGCACAAAACGCACAGTGGAAGTCGGTGCCTAAGGACGCCGTTGAAGGGCCGGTCGTTGCGACGAGCCTAACTAGCGCACTGGAGTGCCTACAGGATGACAAAGACTTGGAGGTGGAAAAGGTGTTTGTGATCGGTGGAGCAAGCATATACAAGGATGCGCTGGCGTTGAAGCAGACGAATAGAGTGCTGCTGACGAAGATCAAAAGTGATGTCGAGTGTGACACATTCTTCGATGTGGATCTTGACGGGGAAGATGGGAAAGCTCAAGGTTGGACAAGAAGCGGGAAAGAGGAATTGGAGAGGTATGTTGGAGAAGAGGTCAAGGAGGGTGATGTCGAGGAACAAGGGTTTGCTTTCGAATTCTGCTTGTATGAGCGGGAGGAAGACATCACAGCAGGTTGATGGGGTGTGAAGAAGCTTCGAGGGCAGAACCCACTGGGACTTGACTAACACATAAAGTGTCCTGTCTTCTAGTTGTGCTACGGTGAAGCTCTAACTTGCATCATGGCGCCCAGTGCCACTCATTGACCAAGTGTCCACTAGAGCAATCTACCGATACCTGCGGACGCCTCTTTGATTACCGAGCTTTTGAACTATCTTGATGCCAGGATTCGATCCTCAATGTTGTACATGACTCTGTTCGCCATCTCATTGGCTCCCGCCTCGTGATTACTTGCATAACCATTCCGCCATTGGACATGGCAATGACGAAATCTCGTACGAAGTACACACGAGGTTCATACATAATTCAGGCCGTTCCCAACATTCCTCTCTAGATCTACTGTGTATATGTATAACTTGAGCCAATCGAGTCAAAGTCACACAAGCTCAGCAACTCCTTCAGGCGTCCATTGGTAGCCGAGGCCCAACATCGCTCTGTCTCACCCACCCACGATTCCGACGGCGTTCCGACTCACTTTCGTATGACCACCCTGACCGAGCATTCTCCTTCTCGTCGCTCGTCGGCACACCACGTCGAAATTGCCAATGCCCGTGAATACGGCTGCCTCGTGCTGGGCAACCTCGCAGCCTATCAAATGTCGCCGTGAGTCTTGCCGACGGTGGGAAGATGTTCCGAACCCGACAGCTCCCGTTGAAACTCGTCCGGACACCTGAAGTGAGGACAAGATTTTATTTCGCAGCCTGGTGAAGAAACTCTATAACAACTAGAGGCGAATTCCCTAGCTCAGGGCTAAGTGACTGCATTCACTCGACATCTTAGGTCCAGCCGCAACAGTCTCTGAACACTCAATGCTACCAAAGACAACCCACCACCACCATGACCACCACAATCGAAGTCCCAGCCGAGTACGGGTACGTCTACATTCTCTATCACACTATATCTCTCCAGCAGCTTCCAATCCCAATCATTCCCTTCTTCGTCTCCAACCCATTTACTAACACCCCACCCAGCTACGTCCTCGCCTCAGCCGTCTCCACCTTCTTCGTCAACGCCTTCCTTTCCTCACGCATCCAGCCCTACCGCAAAGCCGCCAAAATCCCATACCCCTACGAATACGCCTCGTACGAGCAAATCCAATCCGCCCCGCCCGACCGGTCTAAGGCCATGTACCAGTTCAACTGCGCGCAGCGCGGGCACCAAAATTTCGTCGAAAACATGCCGTCCGCGCTCGGCGCCATGCTCATCGCCGGGCTGCAGTATCCGCTTGTGGCGGCGGGGTTGGGGGCGTTGTGGAGTGTGAATCGCGTCGTGTACGCCATAGGGTATAATGATCCGAATAAGGATACGGGGAAGGGGCGGTACAAGGGGATTTTGTGGATGTTGGCGCATTATGGGTTGGTGCTGACGGCGGCCAAGTCGGCGTACGATTTTGTGGTGCGTTAGGGGGGTGCGTGGAGAGGGGGGCTTGATTGGGGTTTGGGACACTTGGTATTTAAATTGGGATGGGTCTCTGGAGAGCGTTACAAAGGATATGCCTGGCTTTTGTCTAATGGAGCGATTCGTTCATTATAAGAATTCAGCCTCGGTCAAAGCTAGGCTTGCTTTTCGCATTTGTGGCTGACAAGTCCCTACGGGGTTTTTCCCTCTACGAGATACAAGGATCGATAGTAAGGATGTGGGGTACGCTTTTAGGCCTGCCTAGGAGAGAGCAAGAATTAGCTAAGGAAGAATTCACGGAGACAGGTCGACCCGTGCAGAGGGTCGAAGCTCTAGGACTGGACCAAGGGGACTGGCTCCGCAAAGCTCGTTCGGGCCTCTAAGGCGAGGAAGAGGTGCTATGCATGTGGCGAGTGGCAATATCAACCTACGAAGAAGATTTGTAACGTGCATCCCTGCAACGCGAGCCACCCCGCGTGGAGAGCCAAATGAGTGGTACTTTGACTTCAGCGAGCTTGACAATCGTCCGTACAGCGTGTATAATGGTTATTCTGGAGGAATAGCGAGCTGTAGCTAATCTTAAATGTCTACGATATACTCTTCACCAAAAATTACGTGCGCGTTGTCGTTGCCGAGCTCAGTTCATACAGCGTCTTATTTCGTGGCTCTACAAGCTTCTCTTCCTATAACGCTAACGCATTGCCTTTATCGCCCTAATTTTCACAGAAATGCCTCTCTATAAGGCTCTAAACATCTCTCTACTGCTCCGAAGTCGTCGCCAGCCTTTAGCGTGCTGTCGCGGGCAAATTCATGCAGGGTCGCCATGGCGATTGGCACCTCCAGCGGAAGCGTAACACCGATATTGACTAGTGCAAGATGACCTCAGACTGCCTTAGCTCATACACCCGCAGGTATTATATTGTAAGGTATGCGGTCGCATAAGCGCTCGCGATATGACCGAACCTGACCTGAGATCGGGAGCAGTGCCAAGATCAGCACAGCCACAGCGCTAGTCGGTCTAGCCAACGCACTCCCAGCGTCAACACCAGCTTCAACATGGCTATACACACTTCAAGATCCGGGATGATGCCCAGCGACACGTACTCCCATGATAAAACTGTGCACCTGCATTGCCATCGACCTCCGAAAGCCGTCCTACCAAACGCAAACTGACCAAACCCCTCACGTCCTCGTACTTCTCGACCGATTCCCCTCGCCGGTTCTACGATCAAGCTGCGGTCGAGGGCTAGTCGCGGCTCATGTGAATGAGTGAGAAAGAAGGCATGGGGCAAGAGAAAGACAGGATGGCCGTGGATATTGAGGGTTTCGATAGGGCAAATTGGTTGAGTGGCGCAGATAGCACGATAATGTCGAAACGCTTTGGTAGCACACGGTCGTACGGTTTAAATCAACCACGGGCCCTTACATGAGCGCTTCAATCGCTAGGGTTATGGAGACGTTCTTCGGATTAACTTCTGAGACTGATGAGGAAATTGCATCGTTCATATTCTTGGAGATAGAATACTGCAGAGCAGCTCGAATGGTGGCTATGTTCGGTAAGGCATCATGCTGTCTAGGGCTGCATGCCACCCTCCACCGCTGGAAACATTCTTTTATCTCCTTATAATGGTATCCTTTTTGATAGCCATGGCAAGGTCAAGGCAAGAGCGGGTCGGCCATCATCCTCGCCATCAGCGGCAACTTTTTGCCACATTTTGTTACTTTGCATTAATCAGCACGTGTTATCTAAACGTTACCGCCGGCTGTATACATGATATAACATTTCAATACTACGGACTGGCCAACAAGTCACTGCTTTGGTATGGTTGTTCGTAGCTGTAGATGTCGCGGAGCCTCAGCCTTGCACTGCCACGCTGAGTGGCTCCCGCCTCTAGCTCAGCTACCCCGCGAACTTGTGTGCCGTCGTAGACTCATCTCCATCTTCGCACTACCCAAAGACCCCCATCAGTGACAGGGGTTACAAGCCGTTCAGGATTATTATCTGTGATCTATCTCTTCCCTTATAAACGAGCGCATGTTAATCTATATAGTCAAACATCGCTGGTGGTGACGATAATCAGTTGTCCTAGCGCTAATTGCTGCCCCCTCCTTTCGTACGACAAAGCACAAGCTCAGGCGTCTTGCAAAAGATAGAACGCTTTACGAGTCCTAAAAGCTCCCTTTCCCATCATCTAGCGCGCTTGTCTTACTTCATCATGGGCTGTAAGCAGGAGTGGAGGGTTGTACAAGGTGTATTGAGCATGGTACAAGTGTGGTGTAGGTGTGATGATATATATATAGGAGAGATGGCTGACAAGCAGCCTTATGTACATGATTATAGGTCACATGTATACCCGTGACCTGGGCTTACATGGGCTCTTCATTACTGGCTCTTGAGACATACCAGTACACATCTCTTCAACCTGTGGACTCGACTTTCCGAATCCTGAAGTTATCGAGATACCAAGGTCTTGAGCTCGAATGCGAGCTCTTTCAACACTTGCTATTGAACGATACGCACACTCTGTATGAAGCTCTCTCCTACGCATGGGGTAGCGCCAAGCGTGTTGAATGCATAACACTTAATTGAAAGCAATTTTGGGTGACCGACAACTTGTACTCGGCGTTACAATGCTTGCGATTGCGCGATAGAGACCGTCATCTGTGGGTTGATGCGATCTGTATATATTCTCATCGATCCCGAATCAACTGCTCTTGAATTCTGATACTCCGACTGCTTAAATGTGAAGTATTTAATGATTACCGTTAGCGCATATAATAATAAATATATCTTCTTGGGCTGCTGAGATTTGTCCCCAAGATGAGATTTGTCCCCAACGCTAGTGTTAGCGAAAGTTACTGCCTCAATTTAGTTTAGCGCGTAATTTATAGACGCGATACCATCGCGATAATATCACGAGCACCACGCGCCTCTATTTCATATTGTAAGCAGGAGTGGAGGGTTGTACAAGGTGTATTGAGTATGGTACAAGTGCGGTGAAGGTGTGATGAGATATATGCTCGTGATGTGTAGGAAGGATGGCTGGCGAGCAGCCTTATGTACATGATGATAGGTCACGAGGTAACCATGTGACCTGGACTTACACATAACGTGTTCTATCAGTAAGCTGCGCATATCAGTAAGCTGCGCACCCCACCAAAACCGCGACGCGTCCTCCACTCAATTCGCGATGCCATCACAACACAACGTCCAGAAGCTCCAGAAGGAAGCTAGACTAGCTCTTGCTTCTAAATCCTTTCAAAATAATCCATTACAAAGTAAGCGCGCCTTAGCTAAATCATTTGATGTGCCAGAATCGACGCTACGATCGCGCCTCTCTGGCATCCAACCAAAGACCGAAATACGTTCACCAAATCGAATCCTACACCTACTAGAGGAGCAGTCTCTAGTACAGTGGATACTAGAGCTCGACCGACGTGGATTTCCACCACAGACAATCAATGTACAGCGGATGGCAGACCATCTACTGGCTGCGCGCGGCCAGACACCTCCCCCCCAGCCAGTCGGTAAATGCTGGGTTAATCGATTTATCAAGGCTCAGCCAGAGCTACAGACTAAGTGGAACCGTCGATTTCACGTACAGCAAGCTAGATGTGAGGAACCAGAGGCAATCAACACGTGGTTCAAGCGTGTACAGGACACGCGCCTGTCGCATGGCATCTCCGACGCGGATATATACAACTTTGATGAGACAGGCTTCCTGTCACGGTACAGGTATACGCAGTGGTTATGGAAGGGATGCGCTGGTGGATGTGTAAAAAGCAAACACGATAAGACGACGCTAGCGCCCACCTTTAAGCAGAGTTTTCCACACATAGAAGAACATCATAGCAATCCACACTCTTTTGACCGCTGTGTATTGAGTGTTCTCAAACCCTGACACTTCCAGATGGGTGTCGCAGCTACGTCAAAGGTGGTCACTAGCTCTGATACTATAGGCCGGCGAGCGACGATACAGCCAGGCAACCGCAAGTGGGTCACAGCGATTGAGTGTATCAATGCGTCTGGCTGGTCGATCCCACCCTTCATCATCTTCCCTGGCAAGGTCCACCAGGATATCTGGTACCGAGGCCTACCCGCCGACTGGATGCTCGCAGTCAGCGACAACGGCTGGACAACTGATCAGCTTGGTCTAGCCTGGCTACAGCACTTCGACAGGTCTACAAGGTCGCGCGTAGTTGGCACCCATCGATTGCTCATCGTCGACGGCCACAGCAGCCATACTACACCAGAATTTGACACCTCCTGTACAGAGAATAGGATAGTCACTCTCTGTATGCCTGCACATACCTCACACCTACTACAGCCTCTCGACGTCAGCTGCTTCTGTAAGCCCAAGTCACGTGTCTACATGTGACCTATCATCATGTACATAAGGCTGCTCGCCAGCCATCCTTCCTACACACACGAGCATACATCTCATCACATCTGATCACACATATACCGCACTTGTACCATACTCAATACACCTTGTACAACCCTCCACTCCTGCTTACAGCTTCTCTCCTCTCAAGCGAGCGTATGGAAAGGGTGTCCAGGAGCTAGCTAGGCAGGGTGTCCACCATGTCGATAAGCTCGATTTCCTATCGCTATATAGAGCTGCCCGGCCCTCAGTCTTTACTGAGCAGACGATACAGAGTGGTTTCCAGGCTACTGGACTCGTGCCAGCCGACCCACAGCGCGTACTGTCGTCGCTCACCGTCGTCCATAAGACTCCATCGCCTCCATCAACCTCACACGGCGAGCCCTGGACGGCAGAGACACCTCATACGACAGCTCAGCTCGAGCAGCAGGCTCAGCTTGTTAAGCAGCTCCTCCAGCGCAACTCACAGAGCCCTACAAGCCAGGCAGTCAACCAGGTTATCAAAAGCTGCCATATGGCACTAGCTCAGACTGCTATCCTTACAAAGGAGATTACTGAGCTACGAGCTGCAAATGAACGCCGAGGACACAAGCAGAACGTCCGCCGTAGGTATATCGCTCAGGGCGGAGCTCTACAGGCGCAGGTAGGCCGGCAGCTGGCAGAGCAGCTCGATAATGTGGTGCCGGAGGTGGTAGCGAGTGAGGTATCTCCTGTACGCCAGCGCGCACCACCAACGTGCTCGAAGTGCCATATCCAAGGGCATAACAGGCGCCAATGTACTGCTATCTAAAGAATATATTTCTCGATTTCTAGCTTAATCGATTTTGTTGTTGTGGCGCTATCAGCCAAACAGCTCGCTCAATTTTGGTGGGGTGCGCAGCTTACTGATATGCGCAGCTTACTGATAGAACACGTTATAGATAGCTTTTAAGAAGGGAGGTGGTAACTCATACTCCTGTTTACAGATAACATGGAAGATATAACCCCACCTCCAGGCCTGCTCTACGGCTCCTATGAAGAAGCAGATAATGCACTTAAGACGCATAGTATACAGCATAGCTACGGCTTCGTCCTCAAGCGGAGCTGGCCTTACAATTCAACTGCTAAGACGCGTTACTACTACCACTGCGGCCGCTTTCGGAACAATTTCCAGTCAACTGCAAAGGTTCTAAGCACAAGCACACGGTCAACAGGATGTCCCTTCTGTTAAACGTAGTGAGGTGTAAGTGTTATTGTCTGAATCTACGGAGGAAGGCAATATATATGCTAGTACCAGATGAGGCATGCGCGCAGGCCAGCACTTGAGGAAGGATCGTAGGCACAGGTGTGTCCTTCCAACAAGCTGCAAGCAGTCATATACAGAATCTCTTCTTTGCCCATCAAAAGCAGGTGGAGCTACTTCTCGCCAATTCCGACGTACTACTAATAGACTGTACATACCAGACAAAAAGATGTAAACTTCCGCTATTGCACATGAGAGGTTTGCGTAACTTGAGGTTCAGAATGCACTCCCTGAGCCTAAGGATATACCTACGCCACGACCCAAGCATGCTGCAGCAATGGCGGCTCCAGATGCTTGGAAAGATCTTAGCCCGTGCAAGAGACATGGACGTCAGTAGGAGATAGTCTTATCATATGTACATGTATCGTCAGGCGCTGTCAGGTTATTCAGTCTGCGCTGCTGTGCATTTTAATTATTATAATTTATTTTGCACTAGTCAAAGTATGGTTAGCGTTGGGGACAAATCTCATCTTGGGGACAAATCTCAAAACGCTGGGGACAAATCTCAGCAGCCATCTTCTTGTCCTGTAATATATCGAGACTTTACCTTAAAATACCAATCTTAGTATCTCATTAAGATCTCTGCTTTCTAGATATACCTGTTATCGCTGGGTGAGTGCTGGGTGAGTGTTTCGTGACCTGGGCCCGAAATGGCTCTTTGAGCACTGCCTTAAGCCGGCTGTATATAACTCTGCTAGATGTTTCACGAGATGGTTAGCATTCGGACTGAGTGATTACATGTGGAGCATAGGCACAAGTAACATGATGCCGAGACTCCAGGTGACAGGCTCTGCGCGAGAGCAAGCGTACGGACTATACGACCAGGCTTTCTCACGGAGGGAGCTCCATGGAGCTCACGGAGGTCGACGCCTTGCCTTTTATAGCAATACGCTAGCCCAAACAGGTAATACAGATGACTTTGCGCCGTCCAGCGCTATGGTGTTGAGACCCACGGATTGACGCCGATTACAAAGCTCAACAAAGGCAACGCCAACGTCGCGATCCCTGCAGTGAGCCTCGTACAAGGATCGACGCCGCCCTTACAGCCTCGTAGGCGTGTTCAATCGACATGTACGAACTCAGGGATCTCAGCCAATCGCCGCGGCGATAGATACTCGAGGCGTACCCACGAGTTTGTCCACCCATCGGAGACCTCCCCGCCGCCGTCGACACCGCCGTCCTCACGCCCCGTACAAAATAGCCCTGCGCGCAGACGCCTGAGTCGGCAGAATCCAGCACTGTCCATCGATCCAGACCTGCTGGCACCGCCGTCGACGCCTCAGTCCCCCCCATACAAAATAGCCCTGCGCCCCGACGCTCGGGTCTTGCCAACACTAAATTGTCCGCCGATCTCGATCCCATCCTCGACACGATCGACGACAGTGATCGCGATAGCGATAGCCCAGTTGAGGAGCCTCCGGAGCCTTCAGCTCGTCGTCGGCAGCCTCCGAAGCGTACAAGGATTGTCGACTTCGATTATAGCTGGGTACAATGGGACAGGATACCTGGATTTATGGCGGACGCCCGTTTGATCAACAGAATCTCCGCGTACTGGCTATACGGCGTACCCATACAACTTAAAGAGGGCGGACCAAATAAATATCGATATCTCTGCAAAGATTGCCACCTCAACAAGGTCAGCGCCGTGTTTGTGGCCAGCGGCGGCGGCAGTATCCGGAGTCACATAATGGCCCGTCACCGCGATAGGTACAGCTTGATCCAGGGCAATAGGCTGAGGGCTAACAAATGCGATCACGGATTACCCGACTTAATTGCCCTTTTGGATCCAAACGATCCTGTACAGCAGGCCGTCCGCGGCCACCTTGTGATTGATTGATTGTATGTAATTGAGTAGTTACTGATTAATTATAGAAATAATATATAATGTGTAATTGATCAGAGCTGCATTCGAATTCGCGGTGTTGACCCCCTACATGACCTCTGTCCGAGCGCCGGCGGGGATTCTGATAACACTAAGGATCTCTGACGGCTGGTCGGGCAGCTGCCATACTAATTTAGGTGGGCCTAGCCCGTAACTCCGGGAGACCCACGGAGTCTCCATGGCGGCGGAGGTCAACGACCTCCGTGAGAAAGTCTGTATACGACCCGCTCAGGGCACTCTCTTGTAATTTCAAATTGCGTCGCTTAATCTCCTTTTTGAGCGTTCCTACTTGGCGACGTTGGGGGCGCCTTTCGAATCACGCCACCTACGGGCACTTGGAATCCCTCATGTAACGTGGGGGCGGAGAGTTCCTGTGGTACTTCGATACCGGTAGCCGGTAGCCATGCAGCCTGTGGAATTTAAAATAGCCACTATCCATGGAAACCAGGCGAACACCATCCTTCTCTCCGTTCTCTCCGTTCTCGCTGATCTTGCCGCTCCCGCGACGTCGACGCCCTCAGGTTCGATCGATTCATTAAACTCGCAGGTGTGATTTTGCTCCATTCGCAATGCGGAAACATCACGGGAGAGACGATGGACGATACAGAATGAAGCCACAGGCCGACGGCAGGCTTCTGAGAGACGGTGGGACAAGCAGCATCCGCGAAACCGACCGTATCGGTGATTCCTCTGACCCTGAAGTTCACAGCCCAGACAAAGGCGCGGTTCTCATACATGAGCAGCAACATGTGCCAAGGTTTTGGGGACAGGCAAAGCCGAGACAGAGATTTTTAAGACGCGCTGGCAAGCGCGCTCTGGTGTTGGGCTTCCTGAGCATCATCTTCGTCGGCGGAGCCGTTGGCTTCCTCGCCTGGCTATGGTACGGCAGCCGTTCCGGAGAGCTCTGGAGACGTTTGGCGCTTGGGGGTTGGAGCAGTCAGGCAGTTGCCATCGCCAGCTTAGTCCTTCGCACAGCGCTCGTCTTACTCGCCGGCATCGCCACCAGCATGATTGCTTCCGTCGCCCTCGAGGATGGAGGCGTCCCTCTCCGGAACGCTGTGGATCTTTCGGTGGCCCGATTTGCCAGTCCTGGCCCCAACACGTTCTGGTACGAAACTTTCTTCCAGCGGGACTTTATCGCTGTTCCACTGCGAGGCCTCCTTGGTGCTCTAATTCTATCGACACTTGCAGTGCAATTCTCATCTACTATCCTCCTATCCGATATTGGCAATGGCCGTGTCGTCGGCTTTCTCGGCAACAGCACTAACAGCACTGGTTTTTCCTGGGCGCATGCTACGTTCGGCCACACTGCTGACGGGCGGTTTCGTTGGACGGGAGATTTCGAGAGTCACAACGCCCCATTTCAATCCCAGCAAGAGTTCTGGTCTGGCCAGCTTCGTTCTTCCCACGCTTTTGCTGAGTACACCTCACCGAGAGTCACTAGCCACGAGGCGATAGATGATACGGGGCCCACGCTACGCGCGTTCCTGCCTATTGAGAATCAAGGCATACGCTACAAATTAAGGAACTTCTCCGGCCTCGCACCCGTGTTCGATACTCGCGTCGTCTGTGTCCGTCCAGATTTCGTTGAGGGCTACCTGTACCAGAAGATTTATAACCTCACCCTAAAACTGCCGGATTTTAGCGATACTATCCCGGGGCTCAGGACGTCAAGAGAGAATTTTATAGTAGAGCTGCCCCGTGTTGACCCCCGTGGTTCTCATGGATGGACTATTTATCCGCTGAGCAATTCTGTTGGAGGACTGCTTTCCCAATTGGACGCATCCGGCCAGCGAGACTTGAATCTGACCTACAAAAAGTACGATGAGGGTCGAGCACCCAGCCGGTTCCAGGGCCACGTAAAACCCCTCGGGGTATGGCGGAGCGACGACCAACGTGCGTGCGGTGTGGATCTAGGCAATGCCTACGTCGTCATGGACACCAGGGGCCCTTTCGATTCAGCCTGGTTTCCTGGCGGCTATGACTACGATGGCAAGAAGGGTTTGGACGGCCCTGGGCATGGGCCGTGGCGGCGCATCGATGTCGAGCATGATGCTCAAGATCCGCTCACGAGTCTAGGAAACGTGACTATCTGCTTTGATTCCCTGTGAGTACTGTATTACATGCTACCATGCGAGAGTTACGCCCTGGGTGAGCGCTAGGACTGACAATTTGGTCGACCCATAGGCCCAAAGGGGCGCAGTACCACCATATCCAAGATTTCGAAATCAAGGCATCGGGTACCGGCACCCGGTTCGAGCCTTCAATTACCTTCAGAGCAGCCAAGGAAAACCTCGACATTATTGCCTTGCGATCGCAGCTAGGTCCTCCAAAAGATGAAGGGAGGCTGACCATAGAGGAGCGGAATATTCTTCGACTCGATTCCGTAGAATCGATCTACGACGTGGTAAAGCGGTCATCCAAACAATGGGACGAATATTGTTCCTTGGCATCTGAAATTGAGCGGGATGAGAATGACCTCTATTGGCATCCGAATATTTATAACCGTACCACGTACTCCTGGATCAAGGAGATGGCCCTCAGCATCAGTCTACCCATAGCCACGTGCACCGGAAACTGCGTTGTCAGGGGTAATGGAGAATCCATCAGGGCGAGCAGAGGTCTCTCATGGATCATTGATGAGATAACTCGGCCCACGGAGTCGCCAGCGCTTGGCATTCGGGCGGCATTGACCCAGGTCTTGCGAGAGACATATTACTCATGGCTTACGACGCTCGACTACGAGTCCGAGCTTAGGACGGTGACGGCGGAGTTAGTACAGATTCCCCTCAAACATCATGGGTTCTGGGTCGTGTGCGGCTTGACGTTTTTGCATTTGGCTCTGTGTGCTATTGCAATCCTCTTGTTCGCGATGCTGACAGAGACCAGCTGCTTGAATAATGGGTGGCAGGCGACGGCAGTGCTTGTCAATCACGAAGATAGCAAGCGGATTCTAGAGGAGGCTAGGGATATGGGAGATGACGAGGTCAAGAGGTGGATTAGTACAGATAGGAGTCTTAGCCGACGATTTATTGTAGGAAGAGGAAAATCTAATTAAATAAAACTATAGTAATAAGTACTTTTCCAGATGAATTAATATAACTCTCTAAATCTTTAAGAGAGTAGAGTTTTATCTAGATCTAGCTTAGTATACTATTTTGTTAACGCGGGTAATACTTCTCTTAGACTCTTGCCCTCAAATGGACGTAGTCAGGTTGGGTATACCGTGGCGCCGGTGCTTCAGTGATTCAAGGGGTAGGAGTAACAAGTTGGTAAGCTACCGAATATCAATCTGTTGAAGAGAGATACTAGAGATCGTGTCAAGGATACAATCTGAGATTGACTACAAAGAGTAGAAACAAAGGAGACCCATCATCCTTAAGTATTCTGCCTCTTTGACTGTGGATGCGGTGGATGCAGCGCATCACCCACATCCTTATCACGTGTCGCTTGTCCGTGGATGCGGTGGATACAGCGCATCGCCCATATCCTTGTCACGTGATTACTGCTGACGTAATCGAGCCCCGCGCCGGATCATGCTACCATCCCAATGCTCATGCCTGGCCTCTTCGCTGATCCGCGCTCCTGCTTGGTTACTGCCCTTGTGGCTGCTGCTTGTTCGTAACATATTTCTATAAAAATAGAACTTAATATCTAATTTCTAGACTAAAACTATCTATAAGAGCATATACTTAAGGAATTTCTGCAGTTGTTAAAGAAACGTAGTGACAGAAATGGGGGCGTATCTAGCGAGGTAATGGAGCCCTTTTGGGCTCCACCACAGCTAAGGATGAACCGTCAGGAATAGTAATAGGGCTATAGCAGCCCACGAGACCCCGCCGTCATTGTGCTAGCCAAGACGACGGCGAGTATCACTTTCGTGTCATAACCAAGTCAGTGCATCTATATTATGGGCCAGCTAGCTAGTTGTAATAGCGGCGCAGAGGGCGACGGTAAAGTCATGCATTGAGCTTAGTCATGTTTCGTTACAACTAGCGGTAACGTGGTCTTCACCACCGACCAGCCCAGCCATCAACCCAACTTCCAAACCCTTTCTTTGGATTGATGCGCTAACGTTATGCCATTAACATTTGTGCCACAGCATGGGTTTATGTGGGAACACTTGCCAGAAAGATTTCCCATTCATGATCAAATTGCTGATATAGATTGCAGATGCAAAGAGTGCCGAAACTTCAAACCCATCGAAACTCAGCTTCATCTCGTCAATACCCATCATCCAACCGAGCAGGATGATGACAGGAATGACGAAAAGAACGGCTTGGACGCACTTTCCGACAGTAGCTTGAAGTGTCATATCCATGTCGTCATTCATGGCAGCTTTGATTGGCTCTAGATCGTTTGTAAATATTGGGAGTAGGACAATGCCGACGAAACTCGTCGTGAGAGACGTGGTATTTAAGAGGCCTTCCAGGCTGTTCGTTGCGAAGAAAGTGTTGAATCCAATCAACGTGGTGGACAGAGTCGCTAACAAGCAACTCAAACTCAAGCGACTTGCTTGATTGAGTTGAGTTGATCAAGCAACTCAATCCAACTCGGCGATAGTGTTTCTCAATCCCAACTCAATCCTAGCATGCCGGATTGCTTGAGTTGCTTGAGTTCGACTTGGTGAGTATTCCTATAGCTGTAAATATTGATTAATCAATGTTGTTCCCAAGTAGCACTCCATGACACGCGTGGTGTTGAGAAACCTACCCCATCTTGCCGGGTAAGTTGCTTACTAGTAAGTGCCAAAGCTCCTAGGCTGGTGAGGTAATTTCACGTTAGTAAAAATTATCAACAACGCTAGAGACGCGTTCACCAATACCATGCCAGCTACTACTCCTGCCACCCTAACTACTATCTAGGAAGCTTATAGAATGAATAGGAACCTTACCCAAGTCTTCAACACCGCTGCCATACGCGAAAACCGCAGAAACCCGCCGCCCAAAGCAGATTCTGTGGCTGCTGAGCCCGACGCGCCAGACTGTCCTCTAGAGCTCGATCCTGCTCCTCTCGACGAGGAAGACCACCGTTTTAACGACGTCGACTGGCAACGCGTGCCTCACCTACAACGGAGAGCTTATGAGCACAGCAGAGGCTCCAAGCCAAGCTGGATCTACCTCTACGGCTGGCCAGTGTGGCATCGGAAGTACAATAAGAAGTACTAGCTCTGCAAGCAAGTCCAACTCAATCCAGAGCCGTACGATCATCAAGCGACTCAACTCGCCGGAGGCGAGTTGCTTGAGTTGCTTGTTAGCTGCTCTGGTGGTGGATGCTGCTACAAGAAAGATGGATGTCCAGAGGCCCAGAGGAGCAAAGTCCAGTTCGTCATCAAAGTCGGACACGTCATCGGCGGTTCTCGAACTTGGCAGAGCCTCGGTGGGCGTTGGAACTCTTTGAGCTGATTGAATTGGTGGTTGAATTGCAGCCACATGTCGTTCAGACGGCGATTTTGAACCATGGAAGAAGGCTTGAGCGATACGATCCACAGCGGCACGCGGAGCTCGTTTTCTTCGAGGAGTCTTTTGAGACGGAGCCATATAGACTGCAGAGTGTGATTTGAGCTGGAAGAATAAGAGGAAGAGATAGATCAAAAGGAATATTATTGCGATCGTCCTCGATTGGCCAATGATGCCGTTGGGGACCGGTTTCGCCAGTTTCTCAGTTGCAGTTGGGAGGACTAGACCTGTGACTGAGGGAAGAAGGAGCGAACTATAAACCTGAGCGATGGTGAGGTTGTAGAATTGCTCCATTCGCGAGACGCCCCCCAGCAAGAAACCAATTCCAAGCATGAGATGCATGTTGGAAAGTATGCCACCGATCAGCGATGTTTGAAGCAGCTTGATTTGCCGATTCTTCAAGAGGATAACAGATGTGATGAGTTGAACTGCATTGCTAATTTCAGATTTAGCAAAAGATCAACAACTTCCAGATTTCCCCGGGCGAAAGGCGTACCCAAAAGTCATGTACAGCACCGCTTGAATGACTGGTCCGTACCGATGGCCCATGGATTTTAGGCCCACGCCTAGTAGAACAGACGACGGGAAAACGGCCAGGAGATTGAACGAGAAGATCAACGATGGACTTTGATGCGTGTACTGCACCACGAATCCAATAACGACGAATACAAAGCCGATGTTTGTATAGCGGAAGGCAATGTCGCGAAGGTCAGGCTGCAGCGGACGTGCCTTTTCCCTCCATGTGGCTGCAATTTGGACGACGCGCGAACCGGTTCCCATCGTCGAACGATAGCGACGCAGGCGTTCGAGATGAGAGGGCGGAGAGTGGCGATGTTGATGATCTGAGGTGTGCGCTCAGCCGCAGTGCACAGCCCCACCAAAGCAGAATTCGATTCTCATATTAGGCGAAGGTGTATTGCTGCTTGATCGAACCCGATAGAAAGAATTTTCAGAAAAAAGCCTATATAATATCAGTGGCACGCGATTCCAACTGACGGAATGGTGTTGTAGCTAGTAGGTCGTTGGTGGTCAGGGGAACGCACATGCACGCTGCTCAGTGGAAAATACTTTCCACAAGCATCTTCAAGCATTTTCAACCAGTTCTGTCGCGCAGCATCTAAATGAAATCAGAAAGTTGCCTACTGGTGATTCTATGAATCACACACGCATACAAGATCTGCACCAAGTCCTATACGAGATCTCAATTATCTAATTTCTTCTCCTTGATCTGCATGTACACGTGCTCCCAGATATCAATACAACCCCCGAATCTTCGCCACCCCCATCCCCCCAATCCCCGTGAACGCTTCAAACGCTCTCCCAGCTCTCTCAGGCCCAATAGCAAGAGCCACCTGCTCCATAAACTTCTTCTTGAGCTCAGCGTCCGACAGCGGATTCTCCACACTGCCCTTCGCATGCTCGACGTGCTTCTCCAGCTTCTCCCCGTCCGCGAATTCCAGCGTGACAAACGCAGCATCCTTTGGAACGGATTCATCCTCCGTCACATTGACCTTCTTCCGCATTTCGACGACGGTCGCGTTGTTGACGACTTCGTTGGTGAATTGTGATGGCGTTCCCTCGCCGTACAGCAGCCCGATGGCGGCGGCGTGGGAGATGCTGAATTTGCCCTCGAGCCCCGTCTGCGGGTTCTTCTTGCCTGTCAGGATCAGGACTTCGGGGTTCATGCGCAGCTCAACGCTCTTCACGTCACTAATGTCGTGGCCCTTGGCTCGCGTCTCGTTGCTGAGCTGGATGGCGGCGTCGATGGTCGGGTGCATGACGATTCCGCAGGGATACGGCTTGAAGGTGTTCTTTTCGATCTCCCACGTGCTGCCGAGCTGATCGAAATATGCAGTCGCGTTTCCGCGAGTGTTGACAACATGCAGCCATCCGTACTTTGCTTCCAGGCCTTGCAGCGAGCTAGTATATCCGTTTTTCGCGAGCAGTGAGGCCGATGTGGAAGGACTTGGTGTCTGACCCAAAGAACCCTTGCATGCCGACGACCTGTGTTGCTGCGATGCCAATGGCTTGCTGCATTACGGTCGTGTTCAGTCCGAGCAGCTTGCCAACGCCAACAGCTGCGCCAACAGAGCCTACCGTTGAGGTGATGTGCCAGCCAACATCGTAGTGCTCTGGACTGACCGAGAGCCCCAATTTGCGCTCGGCCTCTACACCAGCCACAAAGGCCGTGACGAAATCCTTTCCGCTCACAGGGCTGTATGCCTCCGCGATTGCGAATAGCGCGCTGGCGACCGGCCCAGCAGGATGAATAATCGTCTCGAGATGCGTATCATCGTAATCTTCGACATGGCTCGCGATTCCATTCACGAAAACCGCGACTTGCGCGTCGGCAAGTCCCTGCGGAATCGATCCATTGGCACCGAGGATTGAGGATGTGGGCGGCCCAGAAAAGGCGGAGAACGTGGTCTGAAGTGCGATTTGAGGAGCGGGTTGGAACGCGAATCCGCCGATTGCGCAGCCTGCCTAGTTATAGAGCGATTTGTTCGCAGCTGTGAGGACGTTTGTTGTGAGGTCACTGTAGGTGAGGTTCGTGACCCAGGAGGCCAGTTGGAGCGTGGCCGTGCTGGACGATTGAATTCTGAACGTGTAGCCATGCTTAGGATGGCAGTCAATGGGTTATTTATAATCCTAGAGAACTGTGGGCCCGCATCTCCAATGAGCTAATGGCGCATAGCGACAGCTGGGTGGTTAAAAGAAGCTTCTCACGAGCGAAGCTTGCTTGATGACGTCAGCTCTTTTGACCCCATCACCGCAGATGGCAACTCCTTCTCGGAGGTAATCAGAATATGACTAGAACGATGTGCACGAGAGCTTCTTCGCTGTAGAGAGGTGCGGGGTGTGTGCCGATCTGCGGAGCGCGGCCGGGGTTGGTACCGAAGCGACCCTCGGATGTGGATGATACATGTAGACGAAAGCTGGAAGTAAATTTTGAAGAGGAAAGTCAGATCTACTGAATGGTTTTACAGCCTATCAAAATCGAAAAGCGAATCAATGTCAGCGTTTGAATCAAATGGCGGAGCTTGAGCTGAATTGACGTTGGGGCAACCTTGCTGAGTGCTATCTGTCAACACTACTCCCTGCGGTGGTTGAGAATCCTCATCTCGCTGTAAGTCTAAGCGAGGTCCTTGAATCTCGATGACCCTCACGGTATTGGATTGCCTAGGAATATTTTCAAAATGAGATTCGGGGGGAAAACGGGTATCGAAAAGCGCGGCGTTGTTATCATGCGACATGGATGAAGGTGTAGGTCGAGAAGAATGATGTAGCTGCGGCACGTCGAAGTGCATGACTTGTTGTCCACCACTTTGACTCTCATCGTAACGGTCGCCAAAACATGATGGCCCATTCAAACCAGGATCGAACCCATTTTGTTCAGAAATGTTGTCGACTATTTGCACTTGTTGCTCAATCTGCTCAAGGTCTACACTCTCCCATAGGCCTCGGGTTGGTTTTGAAACCACTGGCTGATCGTATAGAGCAAAATGGTCGACTCCAGTCTGGACCGTCTGGTTGGACGTGATCTGAGCTCGTTCGCGAGCCGTTTCCGAAACAATTCCTATATCTACTTCGTTCGGGCTTCGCACGTGCCAACTCTCGCAAAGTCTTACAATCGACTCTGTATAGAAACTGTCATACAACGTCTGCAGTTCTTCTATATACTGCCGCAAATGTTCCGGTAGCTGCGTAGTGAGAACATCTTGCCAGATTTGTCGGCCTTCGCTTAGCAGATGTTCTCGAAAAGCGCGAAGCTCTCCCGAAAATGCGGCGTCGATGTAAGGATCCACAGGCAGGGGATCTCCCGGGAAAAGAATCTCAAATATCTCGAACCAGTTTGCTTCTGGGGTCCTTGCGGAAGCGGATCGCCTACTCAGCTGTCCTCGTTGTACCTCGGCAATCCCTTGCCATTCTACAGCAGGTTTCTTTTCACACTGCAGTCTGCGGGTGTGGCTGTCTCGCAAGGTCTCATTGTCAAAAATTTCGTTGCAGATAGAACAATATATGGGCAGGCGATGCGTTTTGTCGCGTGCTAGATGTTGCTTAACCCTTGAGATGTCTTTCAAAGTATGACTGAAGCATTTGAGGTAACACCGTGGGTACCTCTTCACGAAGGGACAGGCAAACAAGCGTTTCTTTACCAAATTTCCCGTTTTGGGGCCTGGTGGTACTTCTCCAGCCTCGTCGTCATTGTCCTCGTCCTCATCATCGTCTCTATTCCTATTGGTTGGCGGGTTCTTACGGCTGGCCTTGGATGACTTCGATCCAGATCCATCATTACTTGGTGGTGAAGCGGCACGGCGTTTACCTTTAGCCACTTCACTCTGCTCATCGTCTTTCTGGCCTGAACCACACTCGTTGAAAGATTGTCTTTGTTTCTTAAAGAAGGAATGCAGCAACTGTGTGAAAAACTTCTCTTTTGTTGAGTTTGGAAGTGTGTTGGAGATGTTAGGAACTACAGAATCTTCAACCGAATTCGAATCACACGGTGGATCAATGGAAGTGCTACTTGTTTCATCTTTATTGTCAAGAGAAGGACTTGATTGCCTAGGGTCGGAGCATGAGCTAGTCGAATGATGACTTCTCTGTCTTGCATGTCCTTGTTGTTCCATACTGGATTCGGTATTCTCAGGGATCGATACTGCGATGGAACTTTGTTGAGCATTAATCGTACTAGGTAAATCATACTTTTGATGATTAACACTGGTTTGTTCAAGATCCAGGCGATTGTCGCGAGCTGGTGAACTTGGTTGCATCGTGGATTCATAGGCAGCGCGTCTAAGATATCCACTCGATGATTCCCTTGCACCGCGACCACGACGAATATTGGTGACTTTATTGATAATGGGCGGTCGTGTGAGATTATGATTCCCTCCTTTTAGTTCTTTGAGATCTTGATCGTCGATTAACCTCTTCTGCCATAAATGCTGGAATAGATGGAAATCGGGTCTGCTGGTACGCAAAGTCATGCCTTGCAAATGATGACTCGCAACATGGTCTTGCCTATTCTGCCATGACTTCCACCCGTTCTCGCAAGTTGACGTAAATTCGTCGCAAAGAGGGCACGTCACCGTTTTTGGTGGCTCTTCCCCTCTGAAATGACTCAGGGTGTGCGTTATCCATTCATTTTGATGATCAAAAATGCCGCTGCAAGAAAGAAACCAGAATGAGCACTCGAAAGTTGGTCGTCGGATTTGATTTAACCTCCTCTCTAATACCAATACACCACCGTTATTACCAGCTACTTCTTCCAGTAGAGGTACCCCTGATAGTCGACTAGCAAGCCCGGTTGATATGGTGGTTTCTGTTGGTGTCGCTTCCGAATAATTGTGCAGTGAAGGGGGATGTTCTGATGCAGGATTTGATTGACGAACACGTGCGCGTGGAGCTGTGGAAGAGATCTTCGAGCGTACCGACATAGAAGAGCCCTTCGAGTGAACCGAGTGTGGAGCAGGTACTAAAGACTCATTGAATGAGAGTACTCGAGAATCTGACCCATCGACGATTTCAGAAGAAAGAGATACTAAGCGCGCATGGATATCCGCACTAGGTGAGGCAAGCCATTCGCCAAGTTGGGGACGAGTCACCGAATTTTCGAGTATTCTTGCAAGGCTGTTGGCTGCATTGTTGGAATTTTCAGGCATTGCAATGTCGTTCGAACTGTTCGTGTTGGGATGATGAAAGACTGAGGGCCAAACTTGGGCGAAACCGTGGAGGGGTAGCGCCGTCAATCTAGCCGCAACAGGAAAGGCTCGGAGGCTCCATGCCGGCTGAGCACAAATGTGCTCATCTCATCCTCCCGCCGAGTCAAAGCAAGAGGATCCTCAATCTTGATGGTATGCACTCTAGTTTCATAGGGTATGGCAGAGGTCTCTATGCAGGACGATGTCCTCAAGAATGAAGGTGTAATAAGTAAGCGCAGGTACTTTATCCAGTTCTTGAACCACCATTGTTTGCCTTTGAAACTGTTCATCTATATTGAACTGAGACTTTTGACCATTGCAGTCTCGGTTCTCTCTAATCTGGCAGTTACATGGCGCATAGGACCCAAAACACGTGCATGAAAGATAATGGTTCACGTGAGCAGTCACGTGACAGATCACAATTAACATCGTCACTTCAAATACGCTCTGAACCTCGCCTTCACGTTCGGTTGATACTCAAGGACAGTAAAAAGATCAATCGATTACATATTTCCTCCATCGACGCGAAAAACCAGGGAGAAAACCTCCTCAGCCAATTGCGAGAACTACGACAACAACCATCCTCTAAACTTCAGATACGAGCTAGGATCTTTGACCTTCTCAACATGCGGCAAGACTCAATCTGGCTAGCAACCGCATCATTAGTAAGGCTATGGAATTAGTGAGCTTTGTCCAAATTCTGATTACAATTTTTAGTACTCTACCAACGCAGCGTTACCGGACGATGAAAGCAGCTTCACTCGAGTCATTATCAAGAAGAGTGAATGCATCACGTATCTGACGCCGGCTCTCCAGGATCCAACCCTCCTATTGTTCTCAAAGACTTTCGTCGCCGATCATCTCAGCAGTATTATCGTGCATGATACCGACGACTTCACGATCTGTTCAAAGCAGGCGTTGTGCTTTGGGAAGTCGTTGAGTCGGAGCGCGGCGTTTGTCTGGTTTGGAGGCGCGACAGCAATCTCTTCGGCGATCAGCCTTGCTTTTGCGCTGGTAGCGCACGATATGGGGACTGGACTTGCGGTGGGAGGGTTTTTGCTGGCGATTTTGGGAGCGGTGCTGTGCCTTGTTTTGTATCAGCAATCATTTGCCCCAGAATAAGTCCGAGAGTAAGAGTGGAATAAGGTTCTTAGAACAGATAAAGAAGCGAAGTAATTGTGCAAATCTCGAAAAGCACGTGATAAAATGTGACGTTCAAGTTTGAGATATCTTTTTGGTGATAGATGATATTGATTCGAGTGACCTCGTTGTGGAATGCGCTATCTAGTACTTCACTGATCCCCGTAGATCACGATCTTGTTGAAGTTATCATGTTGATCATTTTCCTCCAAACAGTAGAAAACATCTTCGTACCTTTACCTCCCGAAGCCGCCAAAACCAGGCACAGGAGTCGATGATGCCAAGACGAATGAGATGGTAGAGATGTTGGGGAGGTCTGTATCTGGACCATTGGTCGGCGCAGGTCCTGATATCTCAGGCACGTTGGACGGGTCTGGAAATCCGAGACCGGAAGAGGCTCCTGGGAAATCAGGTACACCTGTTGGTGTAGGCAAACCTGACACGCCTGGGAAGCTAGGAGACCCTGCTGGTGGTGTGGGAAGATCAGATACGCCAGGAAAGTCGGGAGTACCCGATGGCGCACCGCCAGTTGGGAATGGAGCACCTCCAGTTGGGAATGGGGCACCTCCAGTAGGAAAGATCCCCGGGATGTCCGTGGGAAAATTATCCCCAGATCCGCCAGTGGGAAACGCGGTAGGGAAACCTCCATCAGGTCCAGAGGGTAATTCGCCAAAAGGTGGCTCGGGCGCATCAGAAGGCGACCCAAAGAAGCCAGTAGGGAATCCTCCCTGGGAGGCATCTTGCGTGCGAGACGGGAACAACTCGGACATTAGGCTTCCGAAGAAGCCTCCAAGAGATCCGGAGTCTGTTGGAAGCGCAGGGGTGCCGGCTGAGGGTTCGTCGCCGAAGCCAGCTCCTGGATTCGAAGGAGGAAGGCCTTGAGGAGCAGCGTTCGCAGCTGCAAGGAGTGCCGCTAAGGCAGCAATGGTCGAAATTTTGAATTGCATGGTCGCGATGCGAAGATTTGAGAAGTCTCAAATGTAAAGCTTGTTTGCACAGCAAATGAAGGACGGAAGTGAAAAGACTGTGACTCGCACAAGTGCTCGAGAAGAGAAATCAGGGCCGTGCCTTAAAGAATGAACAAGAAAAGAAGCGAAGAGGTCCCGAAGTGGATGCAGAGAGAAAGCAGACGTACTGCTCCCATCGCCTTTATACAGCGCACCCCGATCCAGACGTCGAATTACTCCAGTACCATGATCCTCTCTCCACTTCCTGGGGCCATGTCAAAATGGCCCATCAGAGGTCGCACGGCATAAACATCAAACAAGCAAGTGTGGCGAGTGGGTCTTCTAGGCTTGAGCAAGCGCCGCAACACACCAGTGTCACCGGAGCGCCAAGATGACCATTCACGCTGTAGCGCCGCTGTCGAAGCTCGTTGGCAGACACCGGGCGATAGTTTCGTTTCAAGGCGTGACGAACTGCTCGGTTGAGCGATCGGTGCGGGGATTGTAGGGAGGGGAGGCGGAACGCGAGACGTTTCAGGCCCACTATGTGCTTGGCAATTTTATGGGAGATTTGGGGAGGCGAGCGGTGCAGCATCATAATATGGCTCGCGCGAGGGTTACCCGAGGAGTTTGCGCGAGGATCGGCAAGTTTTAGCATCGTGGACCACGCTGTTGTAGGTGGTTGGAGGAAACGGAGTTGCGGTGGGGGGAGGTGTTTCAAGATGCCGGTTCATCATTGGCTGGAAGTTTGAATTGGGGCAAGTTGGTTGGCGTGGCCGTATCGAGTTGCTATTGGCGGTTGTAGAATAGATGAAGATTGCTGCTGTAACGACTAGATTTTTTGAATTGAAGGTCAGAGAGGTCCGCAAACCAGCCTACGTACTTAGTTATGCTTTGTGGATGTCTGCGGTGTTCGGGGTTGCCAAGCACTCAACTACTCACGTTCCCTCATCGTTTCCGTCGCCCCATCGCCTAGGCATCGACATCACCCTTACAGTGCTCCTCGCCAACCTCTCATCCTATTTTACGTTTATTATGGTGTACATTGCTGCAATGCTGTGGAGAGGGAGACTTCGGCGAGGGATTTGGGTTATCGGAGCCATCGTTCGTCGCGCGCGAAGACGCCCGCACTTATTGCATTTGGAATACTTCGCAAAATTCATCAAGACCACAGTTTAGCTTACTGAAAGAGATGCTGCTGGAGCCGAGGGTTGTAGACGTGTAAGGCTGCAATTGATGGCATGATCGTGTAAGGGCACGGTTGGATCTGCTTTGCATCTCGCGCCTGCTGCGCGAACAAGTTCCCTCTCAATTACCGGGCACACGTTAAGAGTGGTCTACGCATATATATCCCTTTCAACAAGGGATAATGCTCAGAAGAAATGTATGCCTTTGCTTAGCGCAAATTCTCCAAGTACTGTACCGTTATGGACTAGCGCCATCGTACCCAGAACAGCCCCATCCGGACCTCGCAGCTGATGCAGGTACACGAGAGATCCTAGCTTCGATAACTTGATTGAACAACGATCCTTTGAGAGGCTGTGCTTCAGTAAGATCAACCTCAGCACCGAGGGCAGGAACTGATTAAAACTTTGTCCAGTCCAAGATTTTGTCTGCGAATAGACGCTTACGGCTAGCTGCACGGCGAGAATGTGATAAGCAAATGTGTTTCTGAATATTCTAAAACGCTTCCTTCAACTGTTCGGTAATTGGACGTCCACAACAGGTAGAAGACGTGGGAATGATGCTTGGCGAAGGTGGCTTTGCGACTGTCGATGGATTCAACTACCTATCCAAAAGATCTATTTCGGGATAATGAGTTCGCAACAATGGGGCGAAGAATGAAGTTTTTTATGCGTGTGAAGAGACATAAAGCTTCAGTCCTCTCTTTACGAACTTTTCTATCACAATCAACTTCCTCTCGTTCTTGCTATCTTTTTCGATCGTCTCTTTCCACTGTTCCACACTTCATTGTTAGTATTCAATTCTTAACCATGAAGATGAACATTTTTTTCCTACTCGCAACGTATGCTGCAGCCATTCCGCTGGAGCACCATTATGAAAAGCGCAACGATCTAGTCTACAAAGCCTTCGGTGACTCCTATAGTGCTGGCCCTGGAGCAGGAAAAGGTCGCACTTTCCTGAATAAATGTCGACGCTACGGTGGATCTTACCCCAAGAAGCTTGGCCCGAAGATCAACGGAAAGGAGCTAGATGACAAAAATTTCTTCTCCTGCACTGGCGCAGAAACGCCAGCGATCATGAAGCAAGGGCAAGATCACCTGGATGGGAGTGAAGATGTGGTTACTGTTTCGCTAGGGTGAGTACGACTATACAGTTTACATATCTGCAGAATCCTTGACATGCATTAGGGGCAACAATGTCGGTTTCGGACAGATCGTCAACAACTGCGTATTCCGCTTCGTGTATGTTTTCGGCATCGGAGGCTTCGGCGACGCATGCGACAAGACGCTGAAGAACTCATGGGACAAGATCAAATCCAATCTAGATGGGCCAGTCAAGGATGCACTGCAAGTGTATAAAGACAAGACGACCAAGGCCCAGATCATTGTCACGGGCTATCCTCGCTTCTGGAACGACCAGATGAATACAGACAAGGACTCCTGCACGACTTCGTGGAACGTCTATCCCAACTTGCCGACGACCGTCGATACTACCCCAACCAAGGCAATAAGGAAAGAAATGAACGATATGGTCAACGAGGTGAATAGAAGAATCGGAGAAGTTGTGAAAAACCTTGGGTCAGACCGGATTCACTTCGTCGACTACAACGACCGCCTCGAAGGGGGCCGGTTCTGCGAAGATGACGTCGTCGATCCGCAAAAGCCTGGTGAAAGTAGACCGGAACTTCGAATTGGGCAGTATCAGACTAAACTTGGCCAATTCGCTCCCGATGACGACGAGTGGATGGACGCCACTGAGGACCTGGAGGACTTTGCCAACTCCTTGCTGCAACAAAATACTACCCTTCTAGATGGCGAAGAGATTGTTGCGACAGAGCAAAGTCTAGCTCCAGCTCAAGTCCAGGAGCGCGACATAACAATACTTCTCAAAGAGGGCGTGGTCCGCGTCTTTCATCCAACCCAGCTAGGTCACCAAAACATCGCTGACGCTGTGGAAGCAAAACTCAGAGAACTAAACGTCCCACTGGAAGGTACCGCACCACCACCTTCCTGCCCAGCATCTCGAATGCGACGTGATGGTACTTGTTCCCCACCAGCACCACCTACCGGAACCCTTGGCCCGAAAATTTGTATTGGTAACATGCCTGCGAACTTCCCTAACAGCTGGTTTTTCACAGACGCGACTACCGACACAAGGAACTTGATGTATAGGCTGCGAGACGAAATTTGCGGCCAGGGCAACAAGTGCACCAGGATCAAAGGTGTGAACGAAGGGCAATACGTCGTACAGCCCAACGCTGGTGGCGGGGCCCAGAGCTGCGCGGCGGCAGTGAAGGTCGGTGCAGACAAGGAGGTGTACGGGTATGGATCAAACCCCGGGCAAAACTGCTGGGATGCCATGGCGATCCTTATCGATCAGTGTGCCGGTAATCAACATAAATGGATGACTACCGATGTCCCCAGTAAGTTTTCGCATCCATGGCGGAAGCAGCGAGCATTGCACTAACGATCACAGACGAGTTATACCAACTCGGGTTCCGCGATCTGAACCCCAACGACGGCAATAGCCCAGGCTCCGACCACCCGCTCATGAGTACCTTGAACATTCACCACGTGCCCTATCAACAGGTGGCATGCAAGATAGAAAGTAAAACATGGGTCCTACCCCTCAGCTCCGTCAGCGTAACTCACGACATCTACTCTATCGCTACCCAGAACTTCGCGCAAGTCGATGACATCAAGGCCGGCATCGAAAAGAACTGCCACCAATTGATCTCATGGTCTGCTTCAGGAGACAACGTGTATACGTTCCCGGATGCGAATGCGAATACGAATTTCATGACCTTTGAGGTGGACCAGAGTCGCAGTACCGACTATGACTGCATTCGGAATGAGGTTGCGAGTCATTTCCAGTTGCCAGCCGGGAGTTTGACGTGTGGCCAGGACTATAAGAATGTTGATCGTATGCACTGACGAAATTGTGGTGGCTGTGGGGTCTATTTGTAGAGTGGGAGACTTTTTATTCTTTGCATGTCAATTTCTCATGGATTTTATGGTTTGATTCTTTAGTAATTGGTTTTCACTACTGGCACTTTCGGTTGCTCCATTTTCTCTTCCATCCTGCAGAACACCAAACCGATCCTCAAGTCCATGTACAACACCACAGGAGGTTGAAGAATGGATGGTTGGGTGTTCGAATCCACGGTTGAGGATGAAAACTCTGTACAGCGTACCGAAAAGGATGGCGATGGATCCAGCTTCTGTTGCCTCGCAACCGTGGTACTGAGAAGGGCCATAAATATTTAAGCCGCTCAGCTGGCGAAGTTTTGTCCATGACACGGCCAACGAGATTGGAACTCCATCCACAATAGTTACAGATCATGTCAGATGTTGATCACGTGTACGTCGCAGGGGTATATATAGCCTCCAGCTGAGCTGGATACCTTCTTCAATCAATCTCTTCTTTATTCAGGTTGCTCAGCTTCTATATTACTATCTGACAGTTATGAGCCCGGATTCCGTAGTTTGAGCACTTAACTACTAAATATTGATTGGTTCCCTTCTCATCACCTCACCGTCGCCGCCACCGAGCCTCGTCACCGCTGACGCCCTTCCATCGCGTCGCCCGCCACCACCAATATGGATACACTGCAGAAGTTGGATCAGTCCCTGTACGACACTGCGGTACAGCAGA